>CATIWJ010090733.1:0-11268 GCA_949640765.1 Croton laevigatus | reverse complement strand
ACTTTATACTTATTTAACATAATTTCTCATTCTAATTTCTCATATATGTATATATAAATATTTATCATACATAGCAAACATTTGCAGTTAATATCACGGCAGCACAACATTACAAATTACATACACATAACATATTTATTTAAATATAATTAAACAAGCATAAAGTACCAAACCTGAAATGTATTGCTTCGCGTGTCCTAAACTCCCATAAGTTGATCAGTATTCCTGGTTTCTAGTGAAAAGGGTCTGAATATTAAATATGGAGCCCTGTTCTTTTTCAATCATTTTCCTTCTCTGTTTCTTGTTTTTATTTCTTCTTTCTTTTACTCTCTCTCTCTCTTCATACGTTCTTCCCCTCTACATTTATTCTCATCTTCTTTATGTTAATCTCAACACTTTTCTCTGTCCATGTTTTCGTATCTCTCCGTTTCCTTCTTTCTTTGTTTTGCTTTTAATCTCCCTCCTTTTTTTTTTCATTCCTTCTATTCTATGTGCATAAATATATATATATATGTCTTACGTATTGGGTTTCACTTTTCCTTTGTTACCACCTGTCTCTTACTTATCATTACTTTTATTATTACTATCATTATTTTTGTTATTATCTTCCTCTCCCTTTCCCACGTCAATCCTACTATTATTATCCTTCTCCACTCTTCTTCTTTTATTATTTACTATTATTATTATTTGGTACAAAGATATATATATATTTTTTTGTTTTCTTTTTTTTAGTGTGTTCTCTATTATTATTATTATTATTATTATTATTATTATTTAGACTCTAATAATTTTATCAGATTTTATTTTACCTTTAAACTTTCGACGAATCTATAATTTAAACGCAGTCTCTCTTTTTCTATGTCTATTTCTTCATCCCCTCTCCTTTATGTTCTAATATATGTATTTATAAATTCTTGCTTCCCACGCTTCTTATTTTTAATTTGCCACCTATTCTTGTTTCTTTTTTTTTTTTTTGTTTTTTTTGTCTTTAGTTACCCCCAAGGTTTGAACCCAGGACCTTTTGGTCTTTAGTGACTTACCTCACCACCAGACCAACCCCTTGGGTTACCTATTCTTGTTTCTACATTCTTCTACTACTTTCTTCTTTAATTTTCATTTATCTCTTCCTATCTCATTCCATTTATTATTGTCATTATTATTATCATTACTATTTATTTATTTATTTTTCCCTTCTCCTATATTCTTCATCCTTCTACTATTATTATCATTATCATTATCATTATTATTATTATTATTATTTTACACCATTGCCTATAGGACGTTCAAGTTATTAAAATACCTCAATTTTACCCCTAATTTGCATTTTTCATTTTATTTGCCTATGTTTAAGTTCTAATCGGTACTTATATACAAATTTACCATTATACTTTTTGCCTTTAATTTCGGGAATAATAATTACTTCTCACATTAATTATCTACTAAACTAGATTGTCGTAAATAAAAATATACTCGTTTAGATATTTCTGATTCATAATACTATTATATTTTTGACTTAAAATTTTAGGATGTGACACACCTAACTAGCCTTTGTTAATTACTTAGACTTAGATATATATATACATTAGCCTAAAATGTTTAACTCAAGTTAACTAAGTAGTTTCTGTAAGATACCTTTTTTGTAAGGTGGCCTACTAAGAGGTCCCAGGAAAAATTTTGTCCGAAGCTAGCCTTTGGAGAGAGGTTATTCTCCTTGGTAGTGGTCGCATAACCAAATAGAGGTCGTCCCTAGACTACCCCTGCCTTTACCTCTAAACCTCTACCATATCTAAGACCCTTCGATGGGTAAGGTCGCCTTTACCAAGTTTAGGAGAGAGGTTGTGTAATACTCTAATTTTCAAATATTAATTTGGCAATAATTTCTAGACGTCGAGACGAGTGGTTTGAATATAATTTTGATAGGGTTTTATTCCGGATGAAATTTCGATTTTTACTGACACCGGTAAAATGCAGTGACACTGTAAATTAGAACTTATCTCAGTAAATTTAACGTAAATTAGAGAAATTTTCAAGGGCAATTTGGTCAAATTAATCAACGTAAATTAAATAAACAATGAGGGATAAGTTGGTCATTTTAATTAAATGATATTTTAATAAAATAATACTAAATATATATATATATATATATATATATATATATATATATATATATATATATATATATAAATATAAGGGAATAGATAGAAATGGGAAATAATGGAGTGATGGTGGTTGATAAAATTAATACAAATAAAAAAAAAATTGTCGGGTTGGTTGGATTTTTTTAATTCGACCTGAAACCCGATTTCCCTTAAATCCAAACCGATCAATTTGAATAAACTGAACCGACCACTTTGATTTAACTGAATTGATCGGTTGGGTTTGGGTTTTGCACACCCCTAATTTTGGCCCCTCTTTACACATTTTGTCTTTGTGTACATATGCACATACATACACAAAAAAAGACAACTGCTATTTAATTGGCAAAAGGACTTTCAGTTTTGTCTCTCATGTTGGTCGGAGTTACAGGTGAATTTTCATGTCTTCACGTGTTTTTAATGATGTATGTTCAAATTTTATTCCTATACTATATCACCATTGTTTGAATTATTCAATAAACAACATATCACTTTTGTTAAACAAATTTTATAGCTAATTATTTGTTTTTTGAAATAATAAGGAAAACTGATAAATCTAATGTCTGAATTTTATTAAATATTTTAATTTAATGTCTTACTTTTTTAGATAGAATGGTATATAAAATTTATATTTAATATTTAAATGGGTGTATTTTATACATGTGGCTCACTGGAAGTCAATATGTCCAGCGAGCTATATAGTCACCAATGAAATTAGTCATTTGGATTCCACATGGATTTTAAATATTGACTCCTCAAATTTTATGTCAAAAGATAAAATTAACATTAATTTAATTAAAAACATATTTTATTATCATTATTATTATTATTATTAAAATTTCAAAATTTCAAAATAAAACTAAATTATATCTATCTTCTTCCTTGTCTGGAAGTTAATGGTTATAGGTGTTTAATTTTCAAGTAAAACGAGAGAAATGAGTTTTGGCTTCGTTGAAATTGGTTTGTCTTGATGCTTGGATTTGATTCAAAAAATTGAAATTAATTGGGTGAAAAAAGCATGGCCTCAAATGTTTGTCTTGATGTTTGGATTTGATTCAAAAAATTGAAATTAATTGGGTGAAAAAAGCATTGCCTCAAATGATGATATTTTATTTAGCTTCTCCTAAATGATCCAGATTGATTTGCAGGTTGATGGTGAAGAAATTGAAATTAAATTTAGCAGGCGGTTTTGATTCCAGATTCCAGACCAAGGAAGAAGATAGATATAATTTGGTTTTATTTTTTAATTCTGAATTTTAAATAATAATAAAATATGTTTTTAATTACATTAATGTTGTTTTTGTCTTTTGACATATAATTTGTTGAGTCACTGTTTAATGTCCACGTGTAATCCAAATGGCTTAATATCATTGGTCACTATATAACTCGCCGGATATACTAGCTTTCCAGCGACCACTTGTATAAAATATACCAATTTGAGTACTAAATATAAGCTTAAACATCATTTTGACACAAAAAAAAGTATCAAATTGAAATTTAGATGTTAAATTTTATCAATTTCTCAAATAATAATAATAATAATCATATCAATTTAAAATAAATTACCAATCATGGCCACAAAATTAATAGATATAACTGGATATTTTGATGAGAGTTGTATGATCAGAGGATTTTTATAAATAATATATATTGAGTAAATTCACTAAATTAGTTGTTCCCGATTTTTAATAATTAATTACAAAATACTTTTAAGGACTAATATTTCATAAAATGCTATTTAAATCCGTTACTAAACTTATATTTAACATTTTAATACCAATTTAAAAACGGAAAGGTACATCTCTGTCTAGCTGATATTTTGTAAAATTTTAATATTCTTTTATGAGTCTAGTAAGCTTACAGTTAAAACAAGTAGAGCAATGATAGAAATTTAATTTTTGCGGGACATCTCCATCGTTGCGAAAGATGTAATGGTGATGATTCAAAAAGTTGTTGCCGACAGGGTGATTCTAAACCAACTTAAACATCAATATGGCATGCTAAAATATCATTGCATCATTAAAAAAATTTCTTAATTATGATCAAATAATGTATATCAAGGCAGAAACATTCTACGAAAGAAAAAAAAATTGTCACAGATCAAGTTTATTAATAAGAGCCAAAGCATTACTAGTAAGACTAGCAAAATTGCTTACACTCTTGCTGATTTGGGTCTTCAATGAAGGACTTACCTTCATACCATCAAATTCATCTGTGCAAGTATAATCATCAGTTATAGCTGCACTAACATAAGTTTTTATATCAGAAATCACAAATTCCTTATTGCTAGAACTATTTTTCAAACTGGCCAAAGCTTGTTGTGCTTGCTTCAGCTCGTCAATACTGTCACCAATTAGGTCCGTGCAATCTTTAACCACCCCTATTTCACTTTTACGCAAACCCTTCTGTTTTGACAGTTTCTTGATTAATGCTGATGTGTTTTTAGCAACTTTAATTGTTATGCTCAAAGCTGTGTTGCATAGACTCACGTCATCGGTTTTGATTGTGGAAGTGTAAGGTGAAAGTGAGTTGTAGCAGAGTTTTGGGTATGTGGTGGTATTGCAAGCGGTTTTCAGGTAGTTTTTGTAGACGGCTTTTGTAGTTTTGGCGGCGGCGGCTGTGGTGTCGGGAGTTGCCGCGGTGGAGCTTTGGATGTTTGATATAAGTAGAAGAAAGGGAAGAAGATATGTTAGGAAGTGTATAGAAAATGGGTTTATAGTTTTATTTTCCATCTCTCTAATTTGTTTAAGAATAAGAATATTTTAGTTATTGATGTGTGAAGTGCCCGATATTTATAGGGCATAAATTATGCGATAGATCCACGTATTTCTTGGAAATAAATAATTTCTTATCAAACTTAGAAGATAAAAAATGATTTTCTTGTTTGGAATATACGATTGATTATAAAATAAATGTCATTCCTGTTTAATCGATTTAGGATAGAAATTACTTATTTGATAAGAATTTTGTTGATAATTAAGGATTTAGTAGTTACTTGTTTGGTTTATTGCATTTTTTACTTGTTTGGATTTAGTGTTTATAGAAATTATTTTTTTACCCTGTTTTAAAGAGATTTATTGCATTTTTTTTACTTTATTTGATAAAATAAATACAATAATTTCTATAAACACTTAGAATAGAAAATTCAACCAAACAATCATTTACTCCAATGTTTAAGAAATATTATATAATTATAGTTTTTTTTTAAGATCGTTCATTTTCTGAATTTTGCTTTGACTAATCTAAATCTGACTCAAGTTGTATATTTAATGGGTGAATTTTAATAAAAAATAGCTCCGTTCATTAAATTTTAAATTCGAGACATGATTAAGTCTTAATCGCTTACTGCTTAATTAACTCTACCAATAAAAATATGTATATAGAATATTTTAATATAGAAGGGTGAGAAAAGAACATGAATGAATAAAAACAAATGAACATGAATGAATAAAAACAAATGAGTGTGAAAGTTTCCCATAGCTGGAAGTATGTAGCATAGGCATTTTAATGCACATGTATGCATAACGTAGAATGATTGAAGATTAGATCTTGTGTCCTTCAAGAAAATATTAGATTCATGCTTCATCAACATTTTCGGTTCACACAATAGGACCTTCATGCACTTATCTCGCATTTTAGTATTTTTTTTTTTGCCTTGTACTGCAATATTAGGCAAAGAGCTGACCGGTGAAGGAAGGGTTACCTAAAGTCAAGGTCTAAGGGGAAAGTCCATGTGGCTGCCTCCCAACCTATTTGATCTGAACTACGGTAGCAATCGAGCCATTAAAAAAGTCAAATGTCTCATTATGGTGCCAGCAAATCACATGCGGTTTTGTGATATTTTAGCCAGCCACCGTGAAATCCTGCTACAGGATTGCCGCTGCCCGCGCCGTTGTGGCGGAAAATTCTATTCCAAACATCACTTGCTTTCCCATTTCTTTAACCAACCATTAGACGCCACATCATTATTTCTTTACTTTTTTTTTTTTGGCAAATACTTTCACTGTTTTTTGGCAAAGTATTATTTCTTCACTTTTATTAAAAGTAAATAGGAGTCAAGTCGAGGTTGGCTTATTTACTTTTGAAGCAGATCTCAAACGAAATTTTATATCGAATTTTAAGTAGTTTGCGAACGACTCATTTTTTATAAAATCGTAAATGAGGAAAAGAAAGAGATTATGAATATTATTTAAGTATTGATTAATTATTATATTATAATAAAGATGAAATTTTTAAATAAAAATATTAATTTAATACATATTTTAAGTAAAAATATAATTAAACGAGTTTATTAACGGTTTAAAATTTTAGCTCGGGTCATTTACAACTTATGTTTAAGGTTACAATCTATAGTATTTTTATACCTTTTTTTAATTTAATTGGCTTGCTAATTAACTACCATTCCGTCACAAAATTTAGTCTCATTTTATTAGTCAAACGGTTTAAAAAATAATACTTGAATGTTTTAAATTTTTTGATGTCAACTGTTTTATAAATGTCTTAATCTTCTCAATATAAATAGAAAATTTAACCAATATTAATTACTAATATCATATATTTAACGAATAATTGAAAAGATGAATAATGTCTAAAATTAATCATAGAAATGAGCTTATATTGAGGTGTTTAAAAAGAAAAGTGAGACTACAATTTTAAGACAGACAGAAGGAGTAACATTCATTTTAGTATTATTAGATTTTCAAGATTGGAGAACAAGGATTCGAATTATAATTTATAGAGGTAGTAAATAAACTTGACATTTACAAGTGGACGTACTAGATAATGGTGCTTTATTGACCATATAGTACATATTAACACACTAAATTAACAACTCTTGTCACAAATTACGAAATATGATAATTTGTATGACCAAAAGAATGGAGGGTACAAATTAATGCAAGTTGATTCTTGCTAATTAGTTGGCTAATTAATTATTAGAAATATTGTTAATAAGAGCTAATGCATTACTAGTTAATTGAGCAAGTCTTTCTACATTCTTTCTTATAACATCCTTAACATTCCCATTCATGGCATTCCCTTGAAACCCATCCATACAAGTATCTTCATCAGTCAAAGCAGCACTTACCCACGTTTGTATATTACTCATTTTCATCTGAAAGTCAGGACCATCCAAATCTCTCATCACCAACAATGACTGTTGAATCTCTTCGACCGAGTCCTTCATCGTCTCCACACAATCCCTTATGGCCTCAGCTTCTTTTGGCCTTAGATTTTGCTCTTTCAACATATTTAGAACCATATTGGAAATGGATTCTGCATTTTCTAAGGTTACATTAAGAGCTGCATTGGCTAATTGGGTTTGGTCATTGCCATGAATACTAGGGGCATAAGATGAGAGTGTTTGGTAACATAAATCTGGATACCTTGTAACCAAACAAGAATTCTTAATGAAATCATCACTGCTAGTACTATTTTCTGCGCTAGAAATGAAGAAAAATAAGAAGAGAATAATAAAACTGGTGAGAAGTTCCATTTTTTATGAAGGGTTGTAAGCTAAGGATTCTAATTTGATTTCTATTTAAAGGGTAGTGTCCTATAATTGAAGGGAATGATGAAACTATAGGGTATAATTATTGATTGGTAACAGAAGAAATCATAATCTTTTAGTGGAAAGAAAGAGATAGGGCAGGAGTGATTCACATGCATTGACAGCATTTGATGGTTCACGGATCATGAAAACGATCACGGACAAGCCTTTTCATTGAAAAACATACAACATATTTTGGAGCTTTATCATATAAAGAGAGTTTCTTAGTTAATTCTATTTTGAATTTTATGTCAATTCTCAATTTAATTTTAAAAACATATCATCAAGTTGATGATAAGGTAATTTTGGGAGTTATAAGGTCTTTTTTTTTTTTGGCGGATAGAGAGGAATACTCACAGCTATTAGAAAGAAGATTATGTGATTAGTGATAGGTTGTTTAAGTGTTGCTTGTTTAAATATTCACTAATGATTGGGCTTAGCACTTCTTTTAATATAGGAATTATCCTAATAAGTATTGTGATATTAAATTAATTAAAAAAAAGAAAAGAAAAGATCTGTATTCCTTCTTCCAATTCTTCTTCTTCCATTGTCTTTTAATTTGGATAGAATAGAAAAATGTAAACTGAATTGCATATAGGCTTCAAGTGTTTTCGTGGAGAAGAGCGAATTGGCAGTCGTATTGGATATGGTGGTCCTTTTCATTCAAAGACAGACAATATTTTAGTATGGTCTGCTCTTAAATAAATTTGTCTCATTTCATTCAATTTTTATTTCCCAATTCTAGATCGATCTATACTTCTTCAAAACAGACAATAATTTTAAAATACATTATATTTGAGTTTGGCTTCAAGCCTCCATACTTATTGGCACTGTTATTAAAATCGGACCAATTTAACCAGGAACCGGCTGCCAGTCCGGTTTGGTTCGTGCATCAATTTGAAAATAGTTCAAAAATCGGGTTTTCATATCAAACTGGATAAAATCGGTATCCTGCGGTGTCGACAAAATATAAAAATTTTTCTTCTCAAATCAAATTTCATTTCTCACTCAACCTCTTTAATTAAAGCTCACATATGTCAGTTCTTGTTCGATTTCTGGTTATCTACATCATTTGGGGAGATATAGCCCATAGCCCGTACCTTTTTTTTTCCAAAATTTATTATTTATATGTAATATAAAAATATTGATAAAATAATATTTAAATATTCAAAATGAAATATCACAATTAAATTTTTATTTAATATCATAAATACTACTATCTCCGTTTTTCTTATATTTTTACATTCATTATTTCACCAATACCAATACAAACCCACTTTTCACCAATACCAATACAAAAATAATAATAAATAATTACTAACTTTTTAAAAAACTTACTTTTTCACCAATACCAATAAAAAAATAATAATAAACAATTACAAAACTTACTATAAATGGAAATATAAACAACTCAAAAAACACCTAAAAATGAAAATATAAATATATCATGAAAACGGAGGTAGTAATAACGTATCATCAATTATATTAAAAGGTTAGAATAATAAATACATAAAAATAATTAATTCAAATAATTTGATATATTAATAATATATATTCTAGGAAGATTTTATTTTATTTTCTACATGATGAAATATTTTATGAACGAAATAATACATGTGTAAATATTGTGAAAGTATTTTATATTAAAGTTTTTGCTAGTAAAATATCAAAATTCAAAAAATTAAAACTCCAGTTGAACCGGTCCAACCCAATCCAACTGTAAATCAGTAGGTGCGTCGGTTCGATATCTGATCTGATTATAAAAACATTGCTCATTAGGCTACCTTTTTTTTCATACTATTTATTAGGCTACTTTCTATAAAAGAAAAAGCAAAATTCAAATGTGCATATGGCAAAATATTTTCATGTTTTAACCCGTAAAAATAGGTGGGTTGAACAATAATTTGCCTCTTGAGTCTCACGTGACGGGTTCAAATTTTTATGGGTACAAACACAAAGTGGAGCTAGAAATTAATTGAGGGTTGGAGAAATCAAAATTGTGATCTTCAAAGTTAGCTTGCCTTGTCCATGACTCTTAGGGGCTTCATATAATAGCCCCCAAACATTATTTGTAAATAATGGTGGGTATGGTGCAGGTATGGATTGATTGTACATGGATATCGGTCGATCTCTCATGAAAAGTCTTGGTGGCACTATATGGGTGGTTGATCATCTAGAGTAGTGGGATCTACAGCTTGTATGACAATGATCAGTAAGTCCCTAGAAGTAGGGAGGTTTACAAAAATTAAAAATCAGTAATATCTATCTATAATCTATAATATATATAAAAGCACGAATTGGGAGAGGGGAGGGACATTCACTTTTCCAAAACGCTCGTATAAAATTTATATTATGAATGATAAAATTGTCTATATAATTATTTATGATAATTAATTAATTAATTAAATTCAAATCATATGTTAATAACGAATACTATTTTAATTATTGATAAATTAAATTCAAATCTTATTTTAATAAAAAAATACTATATAATTATTTATAATTAATTAATTAAATTCCAATCATATTCTAATAAGAATACTATTTTAATTATTTTATTAATATTAAAATAATAAATTAATATAATTAATTATGAATATGGTCATAATTTAAATTATTCATAATTAATTAATTAAATTCAAATTATATTATAATAAGATATTATTTTAATTATTAATATAAAAATAATAAAGTAATATAATTAATTATCAATACAGTTATATTTTAAATTCTATAATTAATAATTAGTTTAATTATTCCAAACATCTGTAGTGCTTTTGCCATGGTGTTACGATGAAGAGTGAGCGATATAGTTGATCTAAAATTTTTAGACTTTTTTTGGCAATTGTTAAGAGCAATTAAGTATAACTTTATATTAATTAACTATAGAAGCATTTAAGTATGGCCAAAAGCATTTTCAGGCCCTCGAAGTATATATTATTTTTACATAAGGCCCCTCGACGAAGTAATTGCAATGTTAAGCCCCTAAACTATCTGCGTGAATTACACGAAGCCCTTATTTGACAGAGTTAAAAACGCGTGTAATTCAAACAAACGGTGAGCGCGTGAAGGACTTCGTAATACATTTCGAGGCCCTCAAACTTTACCAATTTTTTACATAAGGCCCCTCAACGAAGTACTAGCAATATTAAGCCCCTAAACTTACAAAAAGTTATACATGGACCCCTTATTTAACAGACCTGACGGCGTGTGTATAACAAACTAACGGAAGGCACGTTAATGGATGTGCAAGCTGCAAAAAGACGTCGTTTTGAAAGGGATTAAGCAAAAAAAAAAAAAATTTATTTCCTCCATCCTTCTAAATGTAGTCATTTTGCTTCTTCATTATCATCACCACACCACCACCATCAATCCCACTTTCTGCCTCTCTCTTCTTCATCATCACCACCCCACCACCATTATGGTGGTAGCCGAAAAATCAAAGCAAATTAGCAAAGAACTTGCTAATTTTCAGTTGAAAATTAACAAAATAGCCGGAAAAATAGAAAATGCAAACTGATTTCGCACCATTACTTTAGTATAATTTATAGATCAAATTCAAATTCTCACTCCAAACATAATAAT
>CATIWJ010090725.1:0-11236 GCA_949640765.1 Croton laevigatus | reverse complement strand
AAGACTAGGGCCATAGTACTGATGAATGTAAAATATGGAAGGCAGAGATGGAGCATATGGCCAAGTCCAGTGATTTGAGAAATTTTATGGATGCTTTTAAAAGGGCAAAAAGAAGGAGCTGGTGGGAGCTATGCAATAGGCAACCCGCCTTAGATGCAAACAAGCGGGATGATAAGGTCGAGGGTCTAGAAATAGAAGGGAGTTACAAGGCACTACCCATATGATCTTGTTGGCTGAATATAAGGAGTTTAATACCCAGACTAAAAAGCAATCGACTAAAGAGGTCTTCTTAACTCAGGGACCTGATTCTTTGCTGGATTTTGTTTATTTCTTTCTCAGCGAAACATGGGTGTGACGAATGGAATATTTCATATCCCCACAATGATGCACTAGTTATTGAGGCAGTCATTGCCAACTTCACTGTAAAGCAAATCTTGGTTGATAATGGTAGCGCTGTCAACGTTATGACCCTTCAGGCTTTTTCTTAGCTCAAAATTGATATGGGAAAGCTCAGGTAGGTCAAGACACCCATAGTGGGGATCTTCAGAAAGCCCATTAAATTTGAAGGTATTATTGAACTGGTGGTAGAGTTGGGAGAGAAGAGCGTGTAAAATACAAAAAGGCTTATTTCTTAATCATTGACACTCCCTTAGCCTACAATGCCTTAATGAGGCGTCCTCTTCTGAACAAGGTGAGGGCAGTGACCTCAATCAAATATCTCATTTTAAAGTGCTTGTCTTCTACTGGAGTTACTGTAGTCAAAGGGTGCTAGAGGATGCCTCGAGAGTCGTATTACACGGTTATTAGAGGAGCTCAAATTATAAATATGATTGAACTTGTAGGAGCTCATATTGCTTCTTTGAAGGAAATGCAGATGTTGGGAATTCTCTCTCCTTAAGGTGACCTTGTAACTATTGATGAAGGCCACGCCCTAATTGTTGAGCCAATTCATGAAATTATTCAGGCTGTTGTTGGAGTAGAGTTTACTGGGTCTGTAGGCGATCTTAGTGAGATTGTTGCTAAAGGGGTTGCTGGCAGCCTTGATGAGCTAGCGGCAGAGGAAGTTGGAGATAGTGAAAAGTTTGACCCTATGGATAGGCATCCTCCTTATGAGCTGGCAACAACTGCGGAAGAGATTAAGGAAGCGGTACTCTAGAAAGGCAAAGTTATCAAAGTAGGAGTTTAGTTGGGAGAGAAGTATGTGTTAGTGAAGGACTTCTTAAAAAAGGAGATGAATAGTTTTGCTTGGAAGCCAGAGGACATTATGGGAATAGATCCTTAATAACAACCGCGCCTCCACCATACATCAGGCAGGTGCACTAATACTACTGATCAGAAGCTGATACTGCTACAGTCAGTTTGCCATCAACTATTTCACTGATCTATTGCCAGATTTGATGGAATTCGGCTTAAGTTGGTTTAATTGGCTTTGGTTTGATTTGATTAGACTAGGTTAATATGTATTTAGCCATACCTATTTTGGACATTTAGTAGTTTGTTAAGTCAAATGGCAAAGCCCTTCCTGTTTTAGGCCTTTGGTAATTTAGTTTTTATTTAAGTTGTCTATAGATAGTAAAGCTGTAAGGAGTACATCTTGGGAGTTGTTGCTTGAAGTCTAAAGGATATAGTTTCTGGAAGCTGCTACTTTGTTAGTCGGAAGTTTGACTTGTACATTCAATCTTGGCCCTTTTTTGTTGCCAAAAAAATATGGAATCAGAATGGTTTTTTTTAAAAAAAAATTTTCAACGAAATAGAGTTAAGTCGAGTGAAATTAATCGCATATTTGGGATGTGTACTAAATTTTAATTCTAATGGTGTAAAATTTCCAATTATTGGTAATGTTTTGATTTTCCGGCTATAGGAAATTTTTTTACTTGCAACTAGAAAACAGAAAAAAAAATTAAAAACAAATATAAAAAATAAAAATAAACAAATTAAAAGCAATATTAAACATTAAAATAAAGTACAAACAAAAATAATAATAATAAATATGAGCTATTTCATAATTATGTTTTTAAAAAATTACCTATATGAATCATTCCATAATTATTTTTTGTAAGTAGTAACAATTAAGTGTGTATATTCTGGTAAAAGACTTTAAAAAAAGTTGTTATGGGCCCAGTTATTGATTAAAAAGTTGGTAAGAGGGCATAATGACATATTAATTACATTAATTGAGAATTAATAAATATATGGGAAATTTACAATTTCCTCCCTAAGTTTATGCACTTTCAACATTTTCCTCCCTGTCTTTTTTTTTTCGAACAAAAACCTCCCTCATTTATATTTCCGTCAATAATAACCTCCTTTTGTCAATTTTTTCTGTTAAAATAACGGTTGAGGTACTAAAATGTAATTTTTACGGGCTCTTTTGAAAAAACTAAAAAATTAAGGGATTAGTTTAGAAATTAATTTATTAATTTACAATAACTTCCCTATGTTTTACCTGTTTCAACATTTTTTTCCCTGTCTTTTTTTCGGGACAAAAAGCTCCTCATTTTATATTGTCGTTGACATTTTCCTCCTTTTTGTTTATTTTTTCTGTTAAAATAATGGTTTAAGGATCAAAATATAATTTTACGGGTCCCTTTGATAAAGCTCAAAAAAATAAAGGACTCTATTGAAATTTTACCTCATTCTTCCTCCCTAGGCACAGCTCCTCCATCTCCACCTAGCCGCCACTCCTCCATCCACCGCCACCTCAAGACGGCGACATCCACCGCCACCTCCGTCTACCACCACAACCATCAACCGGGACCGTCTTCGGCTCTTCCAACATCGCGAGGGATTCGAATGAAGTGGAACCGATTTTGAATCAATTAGTCAAATTGCGGAAATGAATTTGAACCTCAACATAAGCAAACCAACACATTCAAGTCGAGAGGGGTAGTGCGGCGCCTGAGTATTTGAAGCTGGTGATAAAACGAAGGTGAGATAGTTTTCGAAGCTAGAGATCTGCGGCGCCTGAGTATTCGAAGCTGGAGATCTGCGGAGCCTTTCGAAGCTGGAGATTTTCGATGCCTTTCGAAGCTGGAGATCCTGCCGGTGGCGCTAGGAATGGTGATAGAACGAAGGTGGTGAGTTGGCTATGAGATGGAGGTGGTGGTAGGCAGAGGTGGCTGTGGATGGAGGAGCGGCGGCTAGGCAGGAAGAAGGAGGTAAAATTTCAATAGAGTCCTTTATTTTTTTGAGCTTTATCAAAGGAATCCGTAAAATTACATTTTGATCCTTAAACCTTTATTTTAACAGAAAAAATAGACAAAAAGGAGGAAAATGTCAACGGCAATATAAAATGAGGAGATTTTTGTCCCGAAAAAAAGACAGGGTGGAAAATATTGAAACAGGTAAAACATAGGGAGGTTATTGTAAATTAATAAATTAATTTCTAAACTAATCCCTTAATTTTCAGTTTTTTCAAAAGAGCCCGTAAAAATTACATTTTAATACCTCAACCGTTATTTTAACAGAAAAAATTGACAAAAGGAGGTTATTGTTGACGGAAATATAAATGAGGGAGGTTTTTGTTGGAAAAAAAATGACAGGGAGGAAAATGTTGGAAGTGCATAAACTTAGGGAGGAAATTGTAAATTTCCCTAAATATATTTTAAAAATGGAGGAACAAATTCGTATATTATGACATAATAGAGGGACCAATTTGAATTTTCTCCTTTTGCCGTTCTAAAAAGCTGTCTATTGTTTTATAGTAAAACAAACGGTGGCGTTTCATTGTTGGAGAGGACGTAGAAGAACGCCGCATTTTGTGAATAGAAAAAATAAAATAAAAAATTTTATTGTTATTGAGCCAATGACAGATTAACAGGTGTCCGCTAGTAATTTGATGGGCACCGTTAATCTGGAAAATAACTGCGCTATTGGTCCTGTATTTATTTAGGAAGTAATTATGACTCTTTCCCCTTCAATTTCAGCTTAGGGTTTTTGATCGAATTTCGCTGAGAGAAAGGAAAATATGGGAGGAGGCAATGGTCAAAAGGCGAAGATGGCTCGGGAGAGGAACCTTGAGAAGCAAAAAGCTGCCAACAAAGGTATTTTTCTTTTCGATTATTTGAACAATGAAACGAACTAGTTCTTGGGGTTCTCTGAATTCCATTTTTTCCCTCTAATTTTCTCTTGATTTTCTGTGTTTTGGTCGCACCCTCAGGAAGTCAATTGGAAACAAACAAGAAAGCCATGAATATTCAAGTAATTCCCTTCTCTATCTACAGATTAGATATTTCGGATTTATAGTTATTGAGATATAATCAGTTTTTATTGCTGATTAACGTGAAAAACTGAAATTATTTTACATGTTTTCTTATAAAATGTTTAGACAGGTTTTTGAAGGATTGTATGATTTAAAATTTTTAGGTTTAATATATTTGATAGAAGCCCTGTTGTTGGTATTACAGGTATCAGAAGTGGAACTATTGTTTTATGACCAAAATTTATCAATTGGGAAGAATTATTACTATTTAATTTTAATTACTGAAAGAACATGAAAAACCTTATACTTTAGAGTATTTTTTTGAAAGGAATTTTTGGCAATTAACTACAGAATTCAGATCAAATCCTTGTATTTTATACCAAACCCGACCAAAGGATTAATCGGGAACTTATTAGATAATTCTATGGAGTATGATTTATATATGTATGAGTTATGTAGTGATCTTGGTATAATTTTGAATGCAGTGCAAGGTTTGCATGCAGACTTTCATGTGCACAACATCAGAGGTAAAATGCAGGGAACATGCAGAAGCTAAGCACCCTAAATCTGATGTTTATGCTTGTTTCCCCCATCTCAAAAAGTGAATGGAATTTGACAAAGTACTCTTGTAAAGGCAGTAGATTAATGCTTAACTTTATACAATTACGTCCGTTTGTGCATGTTGCTTGGCCATTGTGCCTCTGTATTGGAACCTAGGTGTCAGTTAATGGCAAAATTGAGTCAAATGCGTGTAGTTCCAGTCATTGTTTGTGTTAAGTGCTAAATCCTCTGATCTAGAGATGTTGAAAATAACTAAAACTACCCCCTTTGTCTGGTGAAGAGTCACTGACTTGCAAATTATATACGACAGACAGTACAAGCCTGGAATACAATTAAGAGGTCGTGAGGGTCTGGGTTGAACAGGGTGAACGTAGGGCCAAACTGTGATGAATCACGAACCGAACCATGGATAAATTGAATTGTAACCCTGGAGGGCGTTCAGGCAATTCATGAACCGTGAATTGTCGGTTCATGACCCTAAACCGAACCATGGCCACCTCTAAATAGAGTGTATGATGCTAGAGATGTACATCAAACTCATGGAAGATGATTAAAGTGGTTAGTTTAAACAATTTGAGTAGCTATACATCAAACTCATGGAAGATGATTAAAGTGGTTCGTTTAAACAATTTGAGTAGCTAGACATGCGTTTCACCAAAGGAAAGTGAAATAACTTTTTGGCTTTCACTAATGTTCATTTGGAAGATTTTATGTTTTATTAAAAATTTCTGTAACATCCACCGTAAACTCAGTCCCAGATAAGGAGACAACCGATTGAACTAACCAAGGTTGCAAAGCAATCCGTAAAATACCAAATAGCTATCGAGTTGAGTAGGTTGGTGGTTCTTTTTTCACTTGCAAGTTGCAATAGCAGGGGACAAAGATTGACTGCTACGGTCTACTGCAAAGGCATTTTACAACCTGGTTATCAATCCCAACTCACAATAATTCCAAAAAGCTCAGACTTGATCTCAATTTCGAGCTCAAAATAAGCCTATTAAGCTCAGCTACATCTTATTTCGAGCTAGGAAATTTAACCTAGCTCACGCTCACTTTGTTAAAATATAACCTAACTCCGACGTTGCTCGATAAGCTTAGACATAAGAAACTTGAGTTCCGGCTCAAAACATCAAAACACAGTTTGGACTACTTTTATTTAATATTCATACATTAAAAAAAGCTCACAAGCTCAATAAACCAATCTTTGTTGTTAGTCAGCTCAAACTCAGCTCATTTATCATGTTACCTTAGAAGCTCAGCCCCTTTATTTTTCAAGACAATTTCAAACACAGAATAGTTTAGCTCATTTGCAATTATAGCCCTACCTATGAGGCAACCAAATACTTTACTTATCATTGGAATTTAGAGTAAGGTAAAAAAAAAAACCCTTACAAAACTGCTACCTTAACAATGCAAGGTACGTACATCATGTACATGCATCAACACAATAATCTGTTAATGAGATATAAATTCCAATAGGAAATGCAAGGATACAAGGTATATTATCTCAAACAGATAACAGGACCATATAATTTAAAAATTCATGCACAATGATTAACTGCTTGCAGCAAACAAAAGGCAGTAGGTAATTGTAACTAGTAGGCTAGATAACTGCAAGATTACAATGATACATGCATTGGCCTACAGTCTGCTGACAGACCCATCCCAATGCTACTGTGTCCGCATTCTGCTACTTTCTGCAGCTCTCACTTGAGAAAAATATGCATGTGCCTGTACCACAAGTGCCATCATTAAAAAGTTGGTTACACCAAGAAAAAAAAGGAGTTGTTAGCAGTCATGTATGCAGAGGACAAATGGAACATTTATGCCCAAAATTGGGGGATAAATATGCAAGACCCACAAAGTAGTGGAAAATATACAAATTTGCAATCCTCCCCCATCCAATGTCTAGCGTCTGGAAAGTTAAAGCGACCACTAGGGATATTATTTGAACAATGTCGGGCATATTAACTTTTGTGCTGGCACACCAAGGCTTAAGCTAGTGTCAAGTACACCTGTGACCTAGCAAAATGACCAGGGTTCAATCCCCCCACCTTCCTATAACAAAAATGGCAGAACGGCGCACAAAGTTCCCATTATGTGTGAGTCTGGGGAAGGATTAGACCACTTTGGGGCAGTGCCAGTTAAAATTTGTCCACCATCAACTGAGAGAGGACCTAATGCAAGACTATAGGCTTTTGAAGAGTTCACATTTCTAGTAGTAGGAAATCACACTTCCATTCACTCAAAGTACGCAGTCTTACTCAACGTTACTGCAACAAGCTGTTTTCACAACCATTTGAACCCGTGCCCTCCTTGTCACACAGTGGAAACTCTACCATTGCACCCTCTTATTCCCCACACAACCCCCCCACCACCACAAAAAATTTTAGAAAAAAAAAAAATTCTGCCTTAGATTGAGCTAGTTCTGGATGCACATAAGCTACATTTGCAAAAAAAAAAAAGGGAAATACACTCAAGCTATATGCCCCAAAATACTTACCATTGCTTCTCTTGCAGTTAACCTGTCTTGATGATCATACCGAAGGAGTTTATCAAGAAAATCAATAGCCTAATAAGAGCAAAAACCATTTTAAGGATAATGAAGCCCAGAAAAGAATCTAAAAAGGTACATATTTAATATCGATAAGAAATAAACCTCTGGAGAAACTAGATGCTGATTATCCGAATTTATAAATTTGGACCAGGGCTTCCGGCTATGCCTGCAGGAGTAAAGAACACGAAATCATTCATGTAGACTATAGTTATTCTTTGCTATTAGCATACTGAAGATGGTTGATTTAATTGAACTGCAGCACAAGTGATATTTATCCAAATTGATAAATGCACATTATTATGAGGAAGGAAATGTTCATCAAACCTTCCAACAAGCGCATCAAGTTGAGGATCAAGTTCCAAGTGATATTTATTCAGATATGCATTCAACTCATCAGTTCCAAGCACCTGATATCAACATTAAAATCAGAAAATATTTCGATGGAAGTAATTCAATTTTTCTTAGTTTTAAATCAATTGATGCCTCCTACCACACACTTTGTACCTTTGCAATTTTGACAAGTTGATCATGGTTGTCATGACCATAAAAGAATGGTTCCTTCCTAAAGATCTGACAATGAATACAAGCACAATCAACAAATGATAAATACAATTAGAAAGCAATCACAAAGCAAACTATATGGACCTCATGATTACCATTCCTGCAAACATGCATCCTAGGCTCCACATGTCCAAAGAATAATCATAGTCTTGCAAATCAACTAGAAGCTCGGGACCCTTAAAGTATCTGCAAAACAAGGAAAGAAAGTTCAACCTCTTTGTGCAAGAATGAAAGAAACAAAAAAAAAGTAATATTAACAAAAAAAAAGTTAAAATATACATCTGGACATCTCACTACAAAATATAACATACTTGTAATTAAAATTGACATTTCAATTACTCAAACACCCTTTGTTTCTGAAAATTTCAAAGGCCAAAAATTGCAGAACAGCAAGGAACCTAATAAACTCTTTGGAAACACGAAAGATTGATACAACGGCTATGAAGGAAAAAAAAAGGGGTAAGTTGAGCAATCTTCTGCTTGGTTTAAACAGAAAGAAAAATCATTACACTATATCAATTTGATTGATCAACATCAGTTTCAAAACTTGTACAGAAAACATGTAGATCAACAACACTTGTACAAAACTATAACTATGGTCCTTTTTTTACTTCACCAATTTCAAGTATTTGAAACAAATTATAATTATGGTACTTTTTTTTCACTTCGCCAATTTCTAGTATTTGAAACAAAGTTATCACTGTACTCTTAGTAGATATATATGCATATAAGCTGTTTATGATAAAATTTCTTCTACAAGGTTGTTTACTTGTTCTAATTGTCATCATAAGGCTTGGCATGGATCCCACAAAACCTAAACTTCCAGAATGAAAATCACAAATGAAAAGTGAAGAAGCAAAGCATAATTGAATAATATATAATGTCTATGGCTCCCTACCTTGAAGCCACTCGGACATTATATTCCTTGCCAGGATGGTAAAATTCTGCAAGACCCCAATCAATCAAGCGAAGTTTTCGCAACTCATGGTCAATCATAACATTATGAGGCTTGACATCTCGGTGCATTATTCCCTGTGAATGGCAGTAATCTAATGCCTACATTACAAAGAAATGTTTATTAGTTTACACTCATATCATTATAATGATCTATGCAACTCAAGATATAAAATGTCTTCTCTAGTCGGAGGAAGGCGAAAGAAATACTACACTTTAGCCTCAAGGCAAAGTGGCAAACCAAAAAGAAATTAGAACAACATGAATGTATAGAGAAATGGTATGAATAGCTGATAAAATGGAGCATGATAAATTAAGTTACACAACTTCATGCAATCTCAGGTCTGATTAATTACAAAATTATGTGAGACACAAACATCAGACGGCCATGAGCTTAAAGAGAGAGAGAGAGAGAGAACATTCCTTCAAAAAATACCTTGAGGAGCTCATATATGTAGTAACGTATGTCATAATCAGTAAGTGTTGGGTACAAAACTTTGAAGTCTGTACTGTTCACAAATTCAAAAATCAAGCTAGGAGTTTTTGAGTGGTGATCTCGAACAATGTCGAGAAGTTTGACTATATTTGGGCCACCACAGAGATTCTGAAGTATTTTTATTTCCCTCTTGATCTGCAGAAACATAAAAAAGAATCACCATTATCAACAGAATTCTTAAAGGATTAGAACCAAAACATCACATGTAACAGTCAAATAACATAATATACTTGTGCAAATGTAATTCAAAGGAAGTCATTTAAAATTACCTTCTTTTTCTTAACAGGCTTCAGGATCTTGATTATGCATCGCTCATTGCTATTCACATTTATGCCTTCAAAAACCTCGCTATACTTTCCTCTTCCAACTTTACGAACAACTTCATAATCATCTTGTTCACTGAAAGGAAACATGGAATATGTTTTTTCCTAAAATTGAAAAAAAAGAAAAGGAGAAAAAACAACTATTGCATGCATTATAAAAAGAATAAATGACTAAGTATCAATGATTTCATGCTAAATGAAATGCTGCAACGAGAAGAGAAACACAAAACAGAAGCAAGAGAACATCATCCTGATGCAACATAAGCAAGAGACATTGAAAAGGTGTTATTGTAATCCCAATTAATGTATGAATAGAACTCAGTACTGAGAAAGGAGCCAAGGATGAATGATCTAACTATGCACTTTATGTTTAAAAAGTTCTTATGCCCTTTTATTCGTGACTACAATGTTTATTACTATAACTCATCACTAGATTGAATTGTTTTGGACCAAATCAGTAAAAATATATTTTCTATAGCATACCCCGCTTATATGATTGGAGCGCCTTCATTCAGTTTAGAACACCCCGCTTAGAAACACCAACAAGAATAAATCTGTATGAGTAGTCATATTCTTAAAATACCAGTCCCAAATACAAAACAATAGTCCTTTAAAAAAGTCAACAGTGAAGGGTCTCCAGAGATCCCAGGTTTTCAATTTTATTGGACAGAGTAGGAGATATCCCCATTGCATTGCTCATTTAAAATTCCAATTTACCAAACTTTTATTTCAATTTTATGATCAAACAAATAAGAAACTCCCAGAAAAAGTAAAAAGAACGTACGGTTCTCCCAAAGTTTGTTTTGCTATCTACTTTGGTTAAGGCCGCAGCAACACATACTTACTGCAACCAAACGATTTGATTAATGTTCTGTTTGTTTGCAAGAACTCTCACCTCTCGAAAAGAGGAAGGGAAGGGAAGGGAAGGTTTGAGGGAAAGAGAACCTAATTTTTTTTATCTTTTTTAAACAAGATGAAATTTCACCATTTAGTAGCTTGGCTTAGTCATCTATCAGAGGAAACTTTGTTAGCTTGCCTACAATATTTGCTCCAATTTTAGTTTTTCAACATTAGAGGCACAAAAGAAGAAGACATCAAACATCACGAGAAGCGCTCAACATAGAAAATCATTATCGGAGCCAAAAAGTCCTGAATCACATCGAAAATCATCGAAAAAAAAAAGTGAAAAGATAAACAAACAAAATAACAGTATTAGGGTTCAAATTACCCCCATTGAACAGTGAGAGACTCGTAATCCCAGTACTCCTTGGGACGCTGGACGTTAACATCGGCATAAACTCGTGCCTTCGACATGGATCGCCGATTCAAATCAAAGATCTCAACGAAAGGATCACTCCTCCAAAGGATCTTATCGAGGTGGTTTCCGTTATGGTCGAGGAGGATAGTGGAAGGGTTGTTGTTGGATATGGGAATAGGAAAGGTAGGGGTGGCGAAGGTGCGCACGTTAGGTTGGTGCGCAACTGGCGCACGCAGAGCGATAAGAGCGCAAACTAGCAGTAAGCGATGAAGAAATAGTAGAAAGGTTTGGTTATCCTCTTTCATGTGCCGCTAACGCGACACGA
>CATIWJ010090687.1:0-13220 GCA_949640765.1 Croton laevigatus | reverse complement strand
ATAGACATATATATACACACACACACACACACACACACACATGATTTGATTAATTAATTAATTAGTTTAAAGGGCTGTTGTAAACAATAAGAAATGAAATCATCGGTTTCGCTACAATCAGAAAAGCAGAGTCAACCACCCTGAAACCTCCACTTCCTAAGAGCAAAGCCTCATTCTTAAGCTAATGACATTAAATTTCCAGCACACCAATCAGAGTGAGAATTTATGAATTGTTTGTTGCAAAACGAATGAAGATCTTGGTACTAGGTCCGTCCCACAGAGTACGATGTGCAATGCTTTACAGAAAATGTCCCACAACATAAAAAAACAAAGTTTGAGAATATCAGTCCATCATTTGAGAGAAGAGATCAGATTTGCCTTTGATCAAACATAAAAGATAATACAGTAACCATGGTGGAAAAAGAAAGCAGAGAAAAGAATTCAAAAGTTAAATGTCACACAACCTAAAATGCTCTTAGCATTATATGTTGGAAAATGTTTTCTAAATAAATCATCATAGCCTCAGAAAAATAGAACCATTAATTACCATAAGGCTTGACCGAATCAAAGTAATCTTAAGCAAGAAACAAGAGGTAGGGAGGCAAAATTCATCAGCCTCTCTACATATAACCAAGCAGGCATTATAAACACATAGACCAAGTACACAAATTTGCCCCTGGAAATTCCAAAAAAAAAGAAACCAATATTATGTGATTAATTAATTAATTAGCTTAAAATGCTGTTGTAAACAATAAGAAAAAAATCATCGGTTTCAATACCAACCAGAAAAGCAGAGTCAACCCCCTGCAACCTCCACTTCCTAAGAGCAAAGCCTCATTCTTAAACTAATGACATTAAATTTCGAACACAACGAACGCTGTGAGAGTTTCATGAATCATCTGTTGCAAAAAAACTAAAGGAGAATGAAGATCAAGATACTATGTCCATCTTACTAAGTAAGATGTGTAATGCTTTAAACACTTGTCCCACGATAAACAGAAAATAAAAAGTTTGAGAATATTAGTCCATCATTTGAGAGAAGAGAAATGTAAAATAGAATGCAGTAACCATGAGGACAACAGAAAGCAGAGAAAAGAATTCAGAAGCTAAATATCACCCAGCCAAGTATGCTCCTCACAATGTCTGTTCATAAATTATTTCTGAAAAAATCATCATCGCCTGAAAATTCAAATCAGAACCAAAAAGAACCTTAAGGCTTAACCGGATAAAAGAAATCATCGGTTTCGCTACCAAATCAGAAAAGCAGAGTCAACCACCCTGAAACCTCCACTTCCTAAAAGCAAAGCCTCATTCTTAAGCTAATGACATTAACACACCAATCAGAGTGAGAATTTATCAATCATTGGTTGCAAAACGACTGAAGGAGAATGAAGATCATGGTAATAGGTCCGTCCCACAAAGTACGATGTGCAAAGCTTCACAACAATTGTCCCACAACATAAAAAAAAAAAAAAGGAGTTTGAGAATATCAATCCATCATTTGAGAGAAGGGAGGCTCAGATTTGCCTTTGATCAAACATAAAAGATAATACAGTAACCATGGTGGCAACAGAAAGCAGAGAAAAGAATTCAAAAGTTAAATGTCACACAACCTAGCATGCTCCTAGTATTATATGTTGGAAAATGATTTCTAAAATAAATCATCACAGCCTCAAAAAACAGAACCATTAAGAACCATAAGGCTTGACCGAATCAGAGTAAATCTTAAGAAAGAAACAAGAGGTAGGGTGCCAAAATTCATCAACCTCTCTATATATAACCAAGCATGCATTATAAACACATTGGCCAAGTACACAAATCCACACCTCGAAATTCCGAAAAATAAAAAACAATATGATGTGATTAATTAATAAATTAGTATAAAAGGCTGTTGTAATCAATAAGAAACGAAATCATCAGTTTCACTATCAACTAGAAAAGCGGAGTCAACCGCCCATAAACCTCCACTTCCTAAGAGCAAAGCCTCATTCTTAAACTAATGACATTAAATTTCCAACATACCGAACAATGTGAGAGTTTCATGACTCATTTGTTGCAAAACGACTAAAGGAGAATTAGGATCATGGTACTAGGTCTGTCCCATTGAGTAAGACAAGCAATGCTTTACAACACTTGTACCATGATAAACATATAAAACAAAAAGTTTGAGAATATGAGTCCATCATTTGAAAGAAGAGAGGCTCATATTTGCCTTTGGTCAAATGTAAAAGAGAATGGAGTAACCATGAGGGCAACAGAAAGCAGAGAAAAGAATTCAAAAGCTAAACATCACCCAGCCAAGTACACTCCTCACGATGTCTGTTCATCAATTTTTTCTCAAAAAAATCATCATAGCCTGAAAAATCAAATCAGAACCAACAAGAACCACAAGGCTTAACCGAATCGGAGAAATCTAAAGAAAGAACAAGAGGTTACCCCACAAAGAAATCCAACATTTCTCTCAAATAATCTCTGTAGGGTCACAGAATACATCATCAACCTTTGTACATATAACCAAACAGGTATTACTGTATAAGCCAAGTACACAATTTCGCCCCTCTAAATTTTAAAAATATATATGTATATGATTTGATTGATTAATTAATTAGTTTAAAAGGTTGCTGTAAACAATAAGAAATGAAATCATCGGTTTCGCTACAAATCAGAAAAACAGAGTCAACCACCCTGAAACCTCCACTTCCTAAGAGCAAAGCCTCATTCTTAAGCAAATGACATTAAATTTCCAGCACACCAATCAGAGTGAGAATTTATAAATCATTTATTGCAAAACGACTGAAGGAGAATGAAGATCATAGTACTAGGTCCGTCCCTCAGGGTACGATGTCCAATGCTTTACAACAATTGTCCCACAGCATAAAAAAAAAAAAGTTTCTAGAATATCAGTCCATCATTTGAGAGAAGAGAGGCTCAGATTTGCATTTGATCAAACATAAAAGATAATACAGTAACCATGGTGGCAATAGAAAGCAAAGAAAAGAATTCAAAAGCTAAACGTCACCCAGCCAAGTATGCTCCTCACGATGTCTGATCATAGATTTTTTTCTGAAAAAATCATCATAGTCTGAAAAATCAAATCAGAACCAACAAGAACCTTCAAGATAAGAAATGAAATCATCGGTTTCGCAACAAATCAGGAAAGCAGAGTCAACCACCCTGAAACCTCCACTTCCTAAGAGCAAAGCCTCATTCTTAAGCCAATGACATCAAATTTCCAGCACACCAATCAGAGTGAGAATTTATGAATCATTTGTTGCAAAACGACTGAAGAAGAATGAAGATCTTGGTACTAGGTCCATCCCACAGAGTATGATGTGCAATGCTTTACAACAAATGTCCCACAACATAAAAAAATAAAGTTTGAGAATATCAGTCCATCACTTAAGAGAAGAGGAGCTCAGATTTGCCTACATAAAAGATAATACAGTAACCATGGTGGCAACAGAAAGCAGAGAAAAGAATTCAAAAGTTAAACGTCACACAGCCTAGGATGCTCCTAACATTATATGTTGGAAAATGTTTTCTAAAAAAATCATCACAGCCTCAAAAAACAGAACCATTAAGAACTATAAGGCTTGACCGAATCAGAGTGATCTTTAGAAAAAAACAAGAGGTAGGGTGGCAAAATTCATCTACCTCTCTATATATAAACAAGCAGGCATTATAAACACATAGGCCAAGTACACAAATTCGCCCCTCGAAATTCAAAAAAAAAAAAAAACAATATGATGTGATTAATTAATGAATTAGCTTAAAAGGCTGTTGTAAACAATAAGAAAGAAATCATTGGTTTCACTACCAATCAGAAAAGCAGAGTCAACCCCCTGAAACCTCCACTTCCCAAGAGCAAAGCCTCATTCTTAAACTAATGACATTAAATTTCCAACACAACGAACGCTGTGAGAGTTTCATGAATCTTCTGTTGCAAAACGACTGAAGGAGAATTAAGATCATGCTATTAGTAGGTCCGTCCCACTGAGTAAGATGTGCAATGCTTTACAACACTTGTCCCACGATAAACATAAAATAAAAAGTTTGAGAATATTAGTCCATCATTTGAGAGAAGAGAGGCTCAATATTTGCCTTTGGTCAAATGTAAAATAGAATGCAGTAACCATGAGAGCAACAGAAAGCAGAGAAAAGAAGTCAACAGCTAAATGTCACCCAGCCAAGTATGCTCCTCACGATGTCTGTACATAAATGTTTTCTGAAAAAATCATCATAGCCTGAAAAATCAAATCAGAACCAACAAGAACCTTAAGGCTTAACCGAATCAAAGAAATCTGAAGAAAAAAACAAGAGGTTACCCCACAAAGAAATCCAACATTTCTCTCGAATAATCTCTTTAGGTTCCAAGAATACATCATTAACCTTTCTACATATATAAGAAAACAGGTATTATGAACACACAAGGCAAATACACAATTTCGCCCCTCACGATGTCTGTACATAAATTTTTTCTGAAAAAATCATCATAGCCTGAAAAATCAAATCAGAACCAACAAGAACCTTAAGGCTTAACCGAATCAAAGAAATCTGAAGAAAAAAACAAGAGGTTACCCCACAAAGAAATCCAACATTTCTCTCGAATAATCCCTTTAGGGTCCAAGAATACATCATCAACCTTTCTACATATATAAGAAAACAGGTATTATGAACACACAAGGCAAATACACAATTTCGCCCCTCTAAATTCCATATATATATATATATATGATTTGATTAATTAATTAATTAGTTTAAAAGGCTGTTGTACACAATAAGAAATGAAATCATCCGTTTCACAACAAATCAGAAAAACAGAGTCTACCACCCTGAAACCTCCACTTCCTAGGAGCAAAGCCTCATTCTTAAGCTAATGACATTAAATTTCCAGCACACCAATCAGAGTGCGAATTTATCAATCATTTGTTGCAAAACGACTGAAGGAGAATGAAGATCATGGTACTAGGTCCGTCCCACAGAGTATGATGTGCAATGTTTCACAACAATTGTCCCACAACATTAAAAAAAAAGAGTCTGAGAATATCAGTCCATC
This sequence comes from Croton laevigatus, assembly GCA_949640765.1. Lineage (NCBI taxonomy): Eukaryota > Viridiplantae > Streptophyta > Magnoliopsida > Malpighiales > Euphorbiaceae > Croton > Croton laevigatus. Next base: position 8,164 of record CATIWJ010090687.1, on the reverse strand, counting down.
GTCATGGTGGCAACAGAAAGAAGAGAAAAGAATTGAAAAGTTAAATTTCACACAGCCTAGGATGCTCCTAGCATTGTATGTTGGAAAATGGTTTCTAAAAAAATCATCATAGACTCAAAAAACAGAACCAATAAGACCCATAAGGCTTGACCGAATCAGAGTAATCTTAAGAAAGAAACAAGAGGTAGGGCGGTAAAATTCATCAACCTCTCTATATATAACCAAGCAGGCATTATAAACACATTGGCCAAGTACACAAATCCGCCCCTCAAAATTAAAAGATAAAAAAAAAGATGTGATTAATTAATTAATTAGTTTAAAAGGCTGTTGTATTGTAAACATAAGAAACGAAATCATCGGTTTCACTACCAATCAAAAAAGCAAAGTCAACCCCTCTGAAACCTACACTTCCTAAGAGCAAAGCCTCATTCTTAAACTAATGACATTAAATTTCCAACATACCGAACACTGTGAGAGTTTCATGAATCATTTGTTGCAAAACGACTGAAGGAGAATTAAGACCATGGTACTAGGTCCGTACCCATTGAGTAAAACGTGCAATGCTTTACAATCCTTGTCCAACGATAAACATAAAACAAAAAATTTGAGAATATTAGTCCATCATTTGAGAGAAGAGAGGCTCATATTTGCCTTTGGTCAAATGTAAAAGAGAATGCAGTAACCTTGAGGGCAACAGAAAGCAGAGAAAAGAATTCAAAAGCTAATTTTCACCCAGCCAAGTATGCTCCTCACAATGTCTGTGCATAATCATAGCTTGAAAAATCAAATCAGAACCAACAAGAACCTTAAGGCTTAACCAAATCATAGGTGACGCTGCCAATCAGAAAAGCGGAGACAACCAACCTTAAACCTCCACTTCCAAAGAGCAAAGCCTCACTCTTAACCTAATTAATATTTCCAACACATCAAACATACAGAGTGAGAGTTCCATGATTCACTTGTTGCAAAATGAAAGGAAAATGAAGATCATGGTACTAGGCTGTTCTTTTGAGTAAGATATGCATCAGTTTTCAACACTTGTCCCAAACATAAAACAAAAGGTTAGAGAATATTAGTCTATCATTAGAGGGGAGAGAGGCTCAGATTTGCCACTGTCAAACATAAAAGAGAATGCAGTAACAATGGCGGCAACAGAAAGCAAAGAAAAGAATTCAAAAGCTAAATGTCACCCAGCCAAAGATGCTCCTCGTGGTATCTGTTCAAAATTTTTTTCTAAACGAATCATCATAGCCTCAAGAAACAGAACCAACAATGAAGAAAGAAAGAAGAGTTTACCCGCCAAGAAATCCCGCATTTCTCTGAAGAAACTGCTCATTCATAAACTAATGGGGTAAAATAGCTAAAAAAGCGAGTGGCTTGATTCATTTATTCCAAACACAAACTTCAAATCAAATAAGAAAGAAACCGCTGCGACAACAATGGCGGCAACAAAGAGCAAAGAAAAGAATGCCCATAACGGTGTCTGTTCATATTATTTTTCAAAAAAGAAAAAGAAATCATAGCCTAAAAAATAGAAACCAAACGAAACCTTAACCCAAACAGAGATTTCTGAAGAAAGAGGAGGCTCAGGACAGATATTCCTTCAAACCAGACAAGAAAGAAACCACCGGATCAACAATGGCTGCAACTCAAGGAGGTTGCCCCGCCAAGAAATCCAGCAGTTCTCTCTAATCTGCTCTTAGGGACACTGAAACATCACAGCCCAAAATACCAAACAGAACCTTAACCAAAATAGAGAATTTTGAAGAGAGTGGAGGCTCAGATTAGATATTCCTTCGAATTAAACAAGAAACCGCTGGGTCAACAATGGCAGCAACATAGAGCAAAGAAAATAATACAAAGCTCAACGTCACAACAGCCAAGGATGCTCTTAGCGGCGTCTGTTTCATATTATCATTTTCAGAAGAAAAAGATTATAGCCTCAAAAGAAGAACCAAACAGAACCTTAAACGAAACAGAGAATTCTGAAGAAAGAGGAGGCTCAGGTCAGATATTCCTCCGAGTCAAACAAGAAAGAAACCACTAGATCAACAATGGCTGCAACTCAAGGAGGTTGTCCCGCCATGAAATCCAGCAAGCATATCTCTCGAATCTGCTCTTAAGGGACACTGAAATATCATCACAGCCTAAAAAACAAACCAAACCAAACCAAACCACCGAATCTTAACCGAAAATTGGAGACTCATATTAGATTTTCTTCTAATCAAACAAGAAAGAATCCGCTGGGACGACAATGGCGGCGACAGAGAGCAAAGAAAAGAATTCAAAGCTAAATGTCACCCAGCAAAGGATGTTCTTAGCCGCGTCTTTTCATATGTTCTTAGCGGCATCTTTTCATATTATCTTTTTCAAAAGAAGAAAACCATAGCCTCAAAAGAAAAGCCAGACGGAACCTTAACCGAATCAGAGAATTCTGAAGAAAGAGGAGGCTCAGGTCTGATATTCCTTCGAGCTAGACAGGAAAGAAACACCGGATCAACAATGGCTGCAACTCAAGGAGGTTGCCCCGCCATGAAATCCAGCATTTCTCTCGAATCTGCTCCTTAGGTACACAAACCAAAAAAAAACCGAAACCTAAGCTTAACCGAAACAGAGAATTCTAAAGAAAATGGAGATTCAGATCAGATATTCCTTCGAATCAAACAGGAAAGAAATCGCTGGGACAACAATGGCGGCAACAGAGAGCAAAGAAAAGAATTCAAAGCTCAACGTCACCCAGCCAAAGTTGCTTTTGACAGCGTCTGTTCATATTTTTTTTTTCAAAAGAAAAAAAAAATCAGAGCCTCAAAAATAGAATCAAACAGAACGTTAACCCAAACAGAAAATTCTGAAGAAAGAGGAGGCTCAGGTAAGATATACCTTCGAACCAGACAAGGAAGAAACCACCGGATCAACCATGGCTGCAACTCAAGGAAGTTGCCCGCCAGAAATCCTACATTTCCCTCGAATCTGCTCTTTATGGTCACTGAAACACCATCACCGCCTCAACATATTGAAAGATTGTGGAACATAGGGAGAATGACAATTAGTTGCGTTGCTTTTCTTTCGACTGTTGTTGGTAACATGACAAGCGAAAAATCACCAGCTCCGCTAACGATCGGAGAGGAGGACGTCAACCACGCTGAAACCTTCCACCTCTCTGAGAGCAAAGCCTCATTCCCGCCAGATTTCCTCTACCAAACAGAGAGGAAACCCCTGACCCCAGCACCGCCCCGTTTGACAAAGTTTTGTTGTTCAATAACTAGCCGTTTGTGGAGGAGGTATTTTAAGAGTAGATAGTAATTTCCTGACTTTATTACCCTTCTGCTTGCGTTGTACTATTACATTGAAAATTAAGGGGTATTATTGTTATTTTGAGATATCTACGATTAGCTCATCCAAACGGGCCATGTGACAACAAATATAAAAGATTGGTGCTGAGTTTGAAACTTTAGGAAGGGGAGGGCCCAAAGCTGTATAAGAAGGTAGTCTCATGGGCCTCATTTACTTATTCCGAAATATGTAAACCGGGTTTTTTTTTTTTTTTAAATTTTAAAAAACGTAAATGCTGTAGAATTCAAAAGGAAAAACGGTTTTATTAAATTTTGAACGTATTTTCGGTTATTTTATTAAAAAATATAGAAAAAAGACCATACATCCAGATGTGGATAAAAAAATTCAAACTCAGTTTAGTACTCGAATGAAAAGGTCTTACCATCTCTATTTGGCTCAAGCCATAACTAAAATTATTTCATAATAGATAAAAAATATAGATTTTACAAATATATTTTTATTAATAAAAATGAAAATATTATCAAAATTAATAAAATAATTATAAATTAATATTAATATTATATCTCTATTCACTAATAACTTTAAAATTTCACAGAAAAAAAAAACTACTGACTTAAAAATTAAATAAATAAACTCACCCAATGATACACAAAATGCTTAATATTTATATTATATTATATTATAAAAGTATAGCAAATAAGAATCAAAGATTAAAAAAAAAAAAATCAGAATAAAAACTAGAATTCCGAATTTTGTTCAAGGTTCCATTCCATAGACTACATCCCAATAGTTTTAACTTTTAGTAAATTAAGTTCAAACTTATAAGTTGCATCCCCTGTGGAGCTTCAATACGATTATATCTTATCTTTCAACGACACAAATCGCAGCTCAGTGGAACGGATATCAATTTGGCCTATGGCAATAAGAAATTCAACAATTTCTACTCCCCAACAAATTCTTACTGAAATCCACTTTTCAATTAAGCATTTGATTAAATTTAAGGCCGGTAGGAGCTACAAGTTGCTTTTATAAAATGTATTAACACCGTCATTTGCACAGTACACAAAACCAAATCAAACAAAATACAAACACATTGGCCACTTTAAAGAAAAGGTGCATTTCCACTTTCAAGGCTTAGTCCAATGAAAAATCCTTAAAGCTTATCATGAAACACAACTCCCATTACCACTGAAGTGAAAACATAATAAAATAAAAAATATGATAAGGCTATGCATAATGCATTCTACCTCGCAACTTAATTTTTTAATGGTCAAATTTTTTTGAGCAGCACCACATGGTTGCAGAATGAGATGGTCATCCCTATTCCCTATAACACAAATGGGAACTTCAAACCACTCATCATTTGAAAAATGCAACTTCATGCCTTGGAAATCCAGAGTTACTATAACAAGTTGCTTTCATGGGGACAAATTTTGGGTCCATACCGATTGAATAAAGCACCTATTAATAAGGCATTCCATACAGATTCATTCCCCCTTTATATCTTGCAGCTTGCATTTTCTTTCCCCCTTTGATAAATAGAAACAAGTAATAAATAAATGTACAAATACATGCAGAAATAAGTATATTGATCATTCATATATTCTCTCATTTGATATCCAGCTATAATCCAGCAAGTTATTCAAAACCAATTGCATAACTAATGTATATAAAATTTGCTGAATTCCCATTTATTTTCTTTGATAAATTGACAAGTTGAATTGAAGGGAAAGAGATCGACTATTCATACAAACAATATCTTAGTAAAAGAATTCAGAAATACCAAGCGGCTGCAGTCTGGTGCATGATGAACAAAATGAGGAATGGTAAAGCTGTCAAGGAGAAGGAGCCATTTGAGGAATCATAGAAGCAGAACTGAGAGGAGGCTTACAAGGAATGTATGCATAAGACCACATTGTGGGGCAGAATTTGGGGTGGGCAAAGAAGTGTGCACATTCCATTACAGATCTTTGGAAAGGAAGATCAGGAATGCAATTGTTTCTAACATCAAGCACTCCTTTCTCAATTAAAATCCTACATAAAGGCCCTACCATGGTAAAATAATTATCAGCTAAGGAAAAGTTAACCAAATTTTCTAGCTCGCACACTAACTCTGGAACCATACCAAACAACATATTACCAGCAAAATTTAGCTGCTCCACTTTCTCCAAACAAACCAAAGATAAAGGCAATGGCCCTGTTAACTGGTTATTGCCAACATCAAACACTACAACCTCCTTTAGAAAGCCAATCTCATAAGGTATACAACCTGTTAACTGATTATTCAAGAGTAGAACCTCACTCAAAGAAGAAAACGCCTTGAAAATGTTTCTTGGGAGTGGACCGATGAACTTGTTGTTAGCTAAAGTAAGATAGATTATATGGGTGCTTCCTAAGTTGTCAGGCAAACTAGTCATAAAATTGTTGTTGTTAAGAAAGAGAGCATCAAGTTCTTTCGTAAATAATTGAGGTGGTATCGACCCAGAAAAGAAGTTGAAACGAATGTCCAAGAATGTTAAACCATTCATGTTAAGAATGGCCGGAGGAAATGGGCCAGAAAATAAGTTGTTACTTATGTCAATCTCATACAGATAAGGAAGCTTGGCAATATTTGATGATATAGAACCAGAAAAGAAGTTGGAATTTGCATGAAAGAGTGCAATATCAGGAAGTTGATCAAGAAATCCATCAAGAGTAGGAGCAGCAAGTTGGAATCCATTGAAATCTATAGAAGCAATAGCTACTGCAGACTTATTGTCTGGAGGATTATCACAAAAGAAGCCTTTGTAGCTGCATAAATCTGAGCCTACCCAAGTCTTAGTGATGCCAAGAGGATCTGAGGTGATACTGGACTTGAATGTTTGTATGATAGGGTATACAACAGCTAGCCTTTGATCAACAAATTGTAATAGTTCTGTTTTGAGAGGTAGGGGGGGTTTTGGTAACTTGGAACATTCTACTGCAACGGGTAGATTGTGATTTTTCCTTTTGCAGGTTCTGCTACCAGCAACAGCTAATTCTAGAGTTTCTATGTTGGTGCTAAAGGCTATAGTGTTGACAATAAGAAAAATGAGGATTATGCAGAAGGGGGAAACTAAAAATGACATATTGTGCTTCGCTTAAGAGATGGCCAACAAGAGGAAGTGCCAAACAAGAATAGCGTAGACCAACTAGAGAGGGGAATGAACTATAATAGATTACCACCACCAGAAGAATCATCTAGAGAGTTTTTCTTTACCTACTTCCATTATAAATTCTTTACTTTTAGCTTTGTGTAATTAGCATATCCATTAATTCTTTTTTCTCTGACCAAACAAAAGTCACCATTTTTTTAAACAATCTCAAAAACAAAATGTCATCAAAATTCAATTAAAAGACTAATTAATTATAGTTTTCCTCTCTTTTTTTGTCTCTATCTTGTTTTGACATAATTAAATTTCATGTGGTGCTATAATGGAGCTGCATTATATCATAAAAACAATTTTTTTCATTTCCCCCTTTAAAGAATGTGATCAAAACAACATAGTTGAAGTAACCAAAGGAGTTAATTTTCTACTACAAATTAATTTTGATAATAAATTAAGAATTCTTTTAAAGAATACAAAGTTTTCTTCCCTAGTCGGCTACAGAATAATTCAGTCTTTGTCTAAATAGATAGCTTTTGGCAGTGGATTCCAATTTCCATTTGCTTTGATGGCAATAATGGAATGGGACCAACTGCATAGTGTTCTGGTTCCTACCACTTACTTTTTATCCTTTGTAATCACAGATTAAACAAAATCATTTTTCACTTTATATTGAGATATTATAGTTTCTTTATTGATAATAAAACATGTAGGCCTAGATTCTGCTATGCTCACTGATACTAAAAAATAAGAGACAATTTCTAATTAAAGCAGAAAATTAAACAATTTGGGGCATTGTAGTGAAAAGGATCCAAAAATTAACAGAAAAGGCACAAGCAAATCAAAATAGTAAATGCACTGTGACTCACCATCAGCATCACCTCAAGATGACCCAGCTTGCGGTTGTAGGAATGATGTTTAAAAATTACAGGCTGTACTATTGTTATCTTTCGTTTCTGGAATTTTGTCATCGATCAATGAACAGAGAAGAGCATCCTAAGAACAGAGGAGCTTGGCCAGGCATTGGACATATAAAACCAGGGAATATCGCCCTTTTTTTTTTCCCAAAGGAATACTACCTAACAATTCCATAAATATTCTGGCTGGTATAAATTTTATTTTTAGGATTGAACACAACATGCCATGAAAATAATGACGGCAAAAAAAATGGAAGTGGTGGCAAGCCTCGCATGAGGGGTTACTAACAATATGTTTGGCGAGAAATTCTTATATGGTCTTGGTCCACCACCTAACCTATGGACCAGTCCAATAAGAAATTGACACATCATCCAATATTAATATGTCAGCGTTACATTAAATTCAGTAAAATAAAAATAAATATTTACTAATTGGCCCCCTTAAAACTAATTTTTTCGAAATAATATTTAGTTGCTTGTTTCTTCTAGTTCATTGATAACTCAGGTTTCTTCTTCCCATCGTCAGTCTAAACTCCATTCAGTTCCAGTTGCAAAAACAAAATTACAATCATTCTGCCTCTGCTCGACTGCCCTGATCCTCAACCCAGCCCAGATACTTGATTATTTTCATGTAAATTGAATCATTCTTGTTTATGAAAACTAACTAGGTTCGTTGATTATGCAAAATGATTATATAATCTAGGTTTGTTGATTATAGAGTCTAGGTGAGAAGCAATGAACGGCCATCTGACAAAAACAAATTAACAAATTAATTAATTATAATTATTATTTCTAATTGTTCTTCTTATTAATTGAAGAAATTAACTT
>CATIWJ010090631.1:0-39421 GCA_949640765.1 Croton laevigatus | reverse complement strand
GGTTTCTATGATCGTTTCTAAATTTTTATTCCTGTAATTTGCAATGTTGTCTATGTATTCTTTGCAACAAACTTTCTTTGCTTTCTGTTTGCCAAAATAAAGTATGCACATCTTCGTTATAATATATGCACTTATTTTTTTTCCACTCCTGTAACTTGGTTGGTAGTCGGTAGAGCTGAGCCTTGAACTAGAATTGACACACCCCAACAGATTTCTAACACCATCTATTCTGTGCCTCTTTCCATGACTTAAGCTTAACCTATACAAGGATATCCTATACACTTCAAATTAAATCTCTTACAAAAATAGAAGTCTCTCTATAATTTTTGAGTGACCACAAGGAAAAATTTCTCCATATTTATAAAATGGAGGTAGTAGTTTGTAAGTAAATTATAAACAGCTGTTAATAATTTTGGTAAACACTAAAATTTCTTGCAGCTGTCAATGCTCCAGCGATCATAACGAATTAAAACTCACGAACAACGTTTCATTCTAATTATCATTCAAGCCAACAAGTCAATAACCGCTGGTTTAGTGTCTATTCTACCATGGAAGAGTGTCAAACTAACAGAAATTTCATTTTTGATTGATCTAACGGTAATGGAGTGGCTGTTACCTAATAATTCGTGACATGCAATTTTCTCTCGTTGTTTAAGTATACACTAGACGTTCTGTTTGTTCTGTTTAAACTAATAAAAACAGAATAATCCGTACCAAACCAAATCAATTAAGCAGTCAACCTAAAAAAATCAAACATGTAGAAAACCAAAGCAAACCAAACCAGTGTTGGTTAGGTTAAGAAAACCCTAACAACAGAACAAGTCCCATATAGACCATAGTTTTAACATCAGCAGCAGAAGTTCAAGTTTCACAATTTCCATGTAATGAAGATTTCCAGAAAAAACGTACCCATTTAACCCCTTCCTTGTTCAGTAATTAGTTAAGAATTTGTGCATTGCAGAACCTGGTGGTATCTATCTTCTGCTCATGCTTAAACTCATGCTCAAAAAGTTCATCATATACTTGCTCGAAATTCAATACACTATCACCCATTCAAGACACTGGAAATGTGTCCGTTGACAGACAATCAAAAGAGGCTTCAATAATTTGTTTCTTGAAACGAGAGATTATGTAATATTGGGTAACGGAAAAGATATGCCTCCCGAAGGAGAGGCTCTTGCACTTTTGTTTTTTTTTTTTTTTCCCGATTCAAACGGTAAATTGTTTATATTCAGTCCCGAGATCAATTTCAGTAGGCCACAATTTACATAATTTGACTCTGTATTATAAATTAAACATGAAATAATTGAGACCGTTAAATTTACAATCATATAAAATTTATAATATAGAATCGATTTTTGTAAATTGTCACTCCTGAAATTGATTTCGAAACTCGAAATAGACAATCTATGAAAAAAAAAAAAGACACCAAAATTTGGCCTTGTTTCGCATCTCTCGTTCGAGAGAGATGTGGGTTAATTAGTTTAGTGATTGAATAATCAAAAAGAATTATTAAACTATAATATAGTTTAAAATTTTATGGAGGGTAAAAATGGAAATTTAAATTGTGGAATTATATCAAATATGATTGTGGAATTCATTTGAATTCTGTCTTTTAAGCAATAACACATCCAATTTTTTTGAAAATAAATTCCTAATAAAATTCATTTGCAAATGATATTTGAAAATGTATTCCTAATAAAATTCATTTGCAAATAAATTCTAAATATTAATTCATTTGTTCCGAAAAAGGACTAAAATTTCTTACCACTGCCAGTGTGTGCTCCAATGATCATAACGAATTAAAAACTCACAAACACATCAACGTTTTGTTCCAATGATCGTGCAAGCCAACAACCGGTTTCGATTTGTTAGTTTTCTACAGCGGAAAAGTGTCAACTGTCAACCTAAAAAAAATTTTTTTTGACTGATCTAAACCGTCATGGAGTGGCCGTCACAGTGTTACCTAAATAATTGGCGACATGTAATTTTTTCTCAAGTCAGTTCCGTTCGGAAAAAACCACCAGAATAAACCGTCAACCTAAAAATCATTCTACTAAACCAAAAACAGAGTCAAACATGTTAAAAAACCAAAGCAAACCAAACAAGTTTTGGTTTGTTCCACTTAACAAGAACCCCATGCTCAGCTTTTTCGAAAATGTTTCTTAATGATGATTGAAAAACAAAAAAGTACAGTCAAAGGACTAATAATATTACTAACAGAACTAGTACAACGTAATATAAACATCAGCAACAGAAGATGACAGAAGTTCAAGTTTCACAATTTCCATATAATGAAGATTTCCAGAAAAAATGTACGAAACCATAATCTTGTTACAAATTCCCCCCAAGACATAATTACCCATTTAGCCCCTTGTTCAGTGATTAGTTAAGAGCTTGTGCATGGTGGTATCTTCAGCTCATGCTTAAACTCATTATCCACATATACAAGATAGATTATAGAGCCTTAGCACTAGATACATGTTCATATCATTAATTAACACGATACAAAAATTCTTCCTGTAATGTCAATCTAGTGTGCAAAACAGACAAGGGGAAGACTGTTTACAAAGTGCAAAAGAGGGTTATAAATATATATTGCCTCGACCCCTTCATGGTTAGGAAAAAAAAAGTAAGCAAAATTGTTGATTCAGTAAATAGAAGCGTCAAATCTTGGCTCATAGAAACAGACCTGATTGTTGTACGACTGGAGAGCACATCCAGCTATCCATGACCAAACCTTTTTATCTACATCATATAGAAGGCCCTTTCCTTGGTTCCAAGATGTGAAACAAATCAAATTATCTTGTCCGAAGCACTCAAATTTCTCTGCTGATAATCTAAAAAGCGCTCGAAAGTACTTTGGTGGCATTCTACTAATCTCGACCCAAATGATCTTGGAATGATCCAATTCCCATATTCTCATACTCTGAAGAGTACTATAAAGCCCAATTCTTCCAACTAGAAACAATCGTTTTTGAGTGCCAGCCACCAGATACCCATCCAACAAAGACCGTGGGAACTTCGCTGGAATGTGCTCCCAATAACCCATGTCAAGTCGATACATCATCAAACCAAGCGGTGATAGAGTTTCTAGATACAATCTGGAGTCACAATATGCCATCTTTGAAGAGCAAAGATTGACTGCAGGCATTATTTGGTGGAGCGACCATCTATCGAGCTTTGAATCATAAACTTCAGTAGGTAAAGATTTATCCCCATAAATGTCACTGCTGGCAATCACTTTAAATGAACGATCCATTCTATCAACGACCAATATCAATTGCCTTTGTTGATTATAATGCATGCTTGGCAATATTCTCCAAGTTTGAGTAAGAGGATTGCAAACTAATGTCTTGAAAGTTAGTCCGTCAAGACCAGAAAAGCCAACAAGCCCTCCAGAAGAACCAACCAGCCAAAATGCCCATTGAGGCAAAAATGCAAAAGGAATTCTGTACCATGTTTTCAGAGGCAAGCTAAAAACTGAACATTGTGGGGTTTGTGAATTCTTCCAAAATGTCAAAAGGCAAGGTCCATGAGATGGCACTTGCGAGTGAAATTTAAGAAAACTACCATCTTGAAGAATAGAATTCCACCTTTTGCAAACCGATCGGAGCCGAAATATCATAAAGGGAGGAACTCTGGCCAAAATCTCATTCAACAGATCTTCAGGTAACATAGCCCAGATGTTATCCTCCATTTGAACATCAGGATAAACAGCTTTACCAAATGTAGCTGCTGTTTCCTCATCTAAACCCCGCGGCTTCGTCTTAATCGTCTTCTGCCTAGAAGGACTAGTGTTCCTGGATCCAACACGACCCAAAGGACTGGTATTTCTAGACCCACCAATCCTAATAGGTGAGACTTGCCTTGGACAACCATCATCATCACCACAACGTAAACTCCCACATTTTGATAAAATGGGATCACATACAATAGACCCAGATTCAGATGATTCTCCAACACCATCCATATATCACTGTATCCTTGAAACCCTAACTGATCCGACGGACAACAAATTCATAAAACCCCTAATCGTTTTGCAATAAGCCTCACTTAATTTCAAAAATGCAAGTTATACTTCACAGAATATACACAAGAACAGGTCAAATCCTTAAAGCTCATTGATCATCGCAGCCATCAAGTAACAAAACCCAACAATCCATAATCTAAACACGATAACTGAAATAAAAACCCAACTTAAGCCAGATTGCATTTCAGATCAAAAAACCCCGAGATGCATTCAGATCCAAATAAATAGAAAAGATGGGAAAAGCATTGAGCAGAGATCAAATGAGAATATAAAGATGGAAGCTTTGTGAGTAAAAAAGGGGTTACCTTTAGGGTTCAAGAATTATCAATTTTGCTTGGTGAGGAACAAAACCTTGTCAGAGCTGAAAGAAGTAAAAATATCAAATAAAATAAAAAATTATGGAATAGAAACCATTGAATGAACCTAACCTTCAAAGACTCTCAGGCTTGTATTTGATTTTAGTTTGTCACCATTTGGGGAAGAATAGTAAAAATATAAATAAAAGAGATAGTCTTTTATGGGTGTGATCTGGTACAGCTGTATTTAATTACTTGTTTGCATCTTTGTTGATCATTTGACACGTCAGATTGGTCCATTCCATCATTAATTAGTTCATAATCTCGTTTGATGAATGGGTGATTAGAATTTATATAGTTTGTTTCAGTATTAGCAATTTTGGCTCAAATTGAAATTTAGAACAATAACTTTTGAGAAATCAAAATTTTTGTAAATTACAATACCTTAGTAATTAAATTTATAATTTAAAAGATTAAGGTATAAATATTAGAGAAAAATAAAAAATTTCATATAGGAATAAGAAAATATAAATGCGCATTTTAGAAAAAGAGAAAAGAAAATGTAAATGTGTTTAGGTTTAGATTTTGCGAATGGGTACCACTAAATAGTGCTTGATGTGATAAAAATAATAATGAATTGGTTGGTGAAGCTTTTAGATAAAGAAGAGAGAAAGAGGTGTTGTTTGCAGATTTATGAAAATAGGGTCTACCAAAGATGCACCTTCAAGTCAAGTCCAACATCCATTTTGAATTTTCAACCTAGCTTTTCATAGAATTTGAATTGAATGGTTTGGAAAAGAGGAGATTATTTTTAAGATCTTCAACCTTTTAATAAATAAATATATTTTTAAATCTTTTATTTTTTAAGATATTACACTCTCATATCATTCTGTCTAAAAAAGACGTTATCTCTAAATATTAAAGACCAAACCATAATTTTTCTTATATTTTATCTTCAGCAGAGATTAAAACTCAATTTTTCACGCCAAAAACTTCAAATCCGTTTTTGATTACTCAAGTTGAGAGTTTCAAATTGATATATTTACTTATTTAGTCCTTTACCAAAAAGAATTTGAATTGTTTAGTGTGAAAAATTATATTTTAATCCTAATGCTGAAGGTTAAAGATGAGGAAAAATATTTTTTAGTCCTTTACTGTTTAGAGATTTTTAGATGAAAGGATATGAGAGTATAATGTCTTAGAAGTTGAAAGACTTGAGGGTATATTTTAAAAAATAGAAAGACATGAAAGTATGTTTATTAAAATGTTAAGGACCTAAAAGATAATCTCCTGGGAAAATATGTAAAACTATTAAGAAGTTGTTGTTTAGTTAAGGTACCCTAACATAAACATTTTCTCCAAATAAATAAGTCTTTATTTTAATGATGGTTGAATTAAAAATAATTTCATATTAAAGAACTAACTTCTAGAGTTGTGCATGGTTTTTAGGACCTCCATGCTGAAACCAAGAATCGAATTAGAACTAATGCCGATAAAGAACCACTTTAAAGCAATTGAACGAAACCTAAAACTAAAAATTTTTAAACGGTGCCCGATTTTAGTTCCTTGCTATAATCGAAACTAGAACTAAGAATCGAAAATCAAAAAACTTTATTAGTAAAATTACATAGTTTTGATTACTCATGATGTGACTAGGTTATTGGTAAAAAATTTAATAACTTGTGTTATTTTTAGTTAAAATGGAAATTAAATTTCCCTAATAAGTTTAAAATAAAAATAAAAATAAAAATTTATTATTTTATGAAAAACTTACAATCCCACCTGGAACCAAACCTAAAATAGGAACCAAAGAATCAAACCAAATCGAAACTGAAACCAAGGCTCGTGTTTGGTTCTGATTTCAAATTTCAAAGGATCCAAGTGTTAAGAAGAGCTTCTTGGCATAAACATAACCCTTGGATGAACATGAAATAAGAAACTAGACTAAATCTCAACCATCCATTTCTAAATTTTTTTTGTTGGAACACTCTAGAATTCAATTAGAGAATTAAAAATAAAAATATGACCACATTTACCTTCATCTTTGTAAGCTTCCTCTATGTTTGAGACTCTACAAGAGGTGTGGTCACCCCACGTACGGTTTGGGGGAGGTCGATCTCACCCGCACTTAGGATAAGATCGCCTTTTTCACTTAGTCCAAGGGAGAGGTTGCTGTTCTCTGGGCAAGGGGAGAGGTCCTCTTCGCGTCCTCGACCACCTTACCAGGCCAAGCTAATTTAAGGGCCTCTTGGGCTGCAAGGTTCAAAGGGCTCGTCAAATCCTATTGGCCATGGAAATTTCGGAAATTCACCGCCTTGGATCCCCTATATAGGCCTTCATCTGGCATCAATCATGACTAATCACACTTTAGACTTTTATTGGTGCGATGAGTGTGGATCGAAGTCGTTAGTCGATCTTCAGGTCAATTGCCATCAAGAAATTATTTGTAATTTTCAAGATTATAAACATGATTAAGATCGTAGGAGCACAGGTTGTTTCTCCAGAAGAGAGGGAAATGTTGGGGATACCTCATTCGGAGGGCGACCTCATGGTAGTGAAAGAGGAACGAGCTAGAGTTAATGACAAGGTTGTGGATGAAAATACTCATGATAAGGTCGCTAAAGAAGTAGAAAGAGATGAGGATAAGTTTGATCCTCTAGATGGCTGACCTTCCAATGAGTAAGCAACAATGGTAGATAGGGCTGTGCATCGGTCGGATTCGGTTCAACCCGAACCAAACCAGACCAACCCGAAAACTGAAAATTTTTTATATTAAAAATTGAACCGAACCGATCAACCTGATTAAACCGAACCGAACTCGTTGGTTCGGTCGGGTTTCAGCAAAAATACAAAGAAAATTATCGATTTTTTTTTCTATTCAACCCGAATTAACCCGAACCAAATTCTGATTTTTCTTAAAATATAAAACCGAACCAATCAACCCGATTAAACCAAACTGAACACATCGGTTCGGTTCGATCGGGTCGGTTTGGGTTTTGCACACCCCTAATGGTAGAGAAGCTGAAAGAAGTAAGTATTGGTGAAGGAAGAGTGGTGAAAATAGAAGCTGAGCTAGGTAAAAGCTCTCACTTGGTCGAGAACTTTCTAGGTGAGTGTGCTTTAAGTTTTGCATGTGCAAAAGAAAAGGCAACACTCCAAGGAAAGGGAACTAGTGATTGAGGAAAAGGTTGCTAAGTTAGAAAAAATGGGTTTCATAGCACAGGTTGATTATCCAGAATGGCTAGCTAATGACTGTGTGTAGACTTCATGGACTTAAATAAGGTTGCCTAATAGATTCTTACCCTTTGCCCAATATTAACAACTTAGTAGACTCTATGGCAAGGTATATGGTATACTCCTTTATGGATGCTGCAAATAGGTACTATCATATCATGGTGGATCCTAATAATGCCAAAAAGACAAGCTTTGTCACAGAAAGGGTAACTTATTATTATAAGGTTATGCCATTTGGGCTGAAAGATGCAATGGCAACCTATCAACAGTTGGCAAACAAAATGATCAAAGACCAGACTGGGAAGAATGTGGAGGTCTATGCAAATGATATGATTGTGAAAAGTAGGTTGGTGGAAGAGTATGTTCATGACCTTGATGAAGTTTTTAATGTATTAGGTAAATATAATATAAAACTCAACTTCGAAAGATATGCTTTTGGGCTGAAAGCAAGGAAATTTTTAGGGTTCATGGTCTCATAAAGGGGAATTGAGGCAAACCCGAGAAGATAAAAACTTTTCTAGACATGCGACCTCTCCAAACCTTACATGAGGTCCAGGTCTTGGATGGAAGGTTGGTAGCCCTGGGAAGGTTTATTTCGTGTGGGGCTAAGAAATACCTCCCATTTTTCAAAATGCTTAAAAAGGGCAATGACTTAGGGGTAGATTGTCAAGAGGCCTTTGATGAGATAAAAGTTCTTGTCTTCTCCACCTTTGCTTAATAGTCCTATGAAATGTGAGATCTTATATTTGTATGTGGTTGTTACATAGGAGACAGTGGCTTCAATGCTAATTAGAGAAGAAGAATGTGAGCAGCTACCTATTTACTATGTGAGTAAAATTTTGAAGGGAGCAGAACTTAGATACCCTAAGAAGGAGAAGGTAGCGTATGCAGTGTTGATAAGCTCAGTGAGGTTGCAGGAATATTTCCAAGAAACTATTGTTAAAAAATTATGCGTTTAGCACTAAAGGCACCAAACTTGAATTTCAAAAGAGTTTTGTTCAAATTTTTATGTCTAAGAAAAGTAGAATCTAACATGCTTTTATTCTAATAATTTCAAAACTTTAGCAATGCTTATGAGAGCAAAAAACGAAAAAGAACACATGAAAACTAAAATGGTGCATCTTGAAATATCTAGTGGCATGTGCCGATGAGCTATTCATACTGGAATTTCTTCCGTTGTTACTATCAATTCTAACCTCCTCCTACGAAGCAGAGCATAAAAAGTCATTAAATAGATAACACTTCTATAGGATTCTACAAGTGCTATCTTCATATTTGGATTTTAAGTGCCTAATAATTTCCGCCAATTGATTCAGTCATACATATAATTGAAATGTGTACCTCAAATTTAATTACTTTCGAGAGAGATACAATTGCAATAGGTATGCCAAGATTGTTTGGTAGCTAGAATGAACATCAACTATTTAAACTTGCCAGCGTGCGCGTTAAAAATAATAAGAGCTCTGATATAAGTTTTATACTGAACTTTGACTTGGGAGAGAGAAAAATATAAAAGATTTATGAATAAGGATACGTATATTGATTAAAGTAGTCTTACACTTTCGTGAATTGAGTTATCTTTTTTTGTTAATTTATGGGATCTATCAAAATTAAATTAGACTTCTAAACAATTTAGACTATAGCACCAAATCACAAATAAGTGTTGCATACATTTAAAGAAAATCAAAAAATAAAAAGCCTTATTGTGAAAAATGCCCAAAATTAGAAAGAAATATGTAGACTTCGACAATTTCAAAAATTTGGCACTCACAATGTTCGTTACAATGTAATCTTAATTGTCAATCAAAAGTTTATTTTCTTTCTAATTGTTACACATAGAATTATTTATTTTTTTTTGAAAAAAAAAATCAAATAAAGTTGGTTATGTAATTAAGGAAAAATTAGAAAAAAAAAAGAAAAATTCATAAATTCCATTAGTAATAACACCTCTTTGATTCTCAGCTTTGAGAACATTTCTCTCACTCATGATGACAACAATACTTCCAACAATTGAGATTTCATATGCGTTTGCTCAGCAGCTCAAGCTTTAAACTGATTATTTTATAGGTACAACAAATGAATTCAAGGCAAAAACTCAATTGCTGGATTTTGAATACTGAGACTACAATTCTTTTCCACTTCATAGATTCAACAAATGGAAAAGAAGAACATTTACAACATTTGCACAAAATCACGAATCAAATAGAACTTATGCACTTATCCTTTGAACAAACTTAGTGATATACTGCAAAATAATCACCACTAGAGAGAACTCTAGGAAAGCACTTGATGAACTTGATAACTAAAATAAAGGCAGTCACTCATTTGTTCATAGTAGAAGCTTTTGATCTCATTGTTGAAGAACAATAACGCTCTTAAAACAATCAATCAATATACATATACCACATGAGCAATAAGAACAACAAGAGTAGCCTCAATTATTCTCAAACAAAATTCAAATTAGAGATTCTCGGAGGACAAGAGAATGAAATTGAACCATATATGAAGGATGAGAGAGACTCTGAAATGAGTATACTTATTATCAAGTAAATTATAGTAGGATTTGACTCTGCCATAGCCAAATTAGAATGACTAACAAAAAAATAGCGAAATGAAGAATGAAATATGGAAGGGGTGATGTAATTAAACTGAAGAACTAAAAATAGTATATGAGGTAAGAAATCATATCAATTCACAACAAACAAAACACAAAATTATCGGGAGGGAAATATGGTTGAAACCTGAAAATTTACAGGCTTGGAAGAAAAAATAGGGAATTGAAGGGAAAAAAAAATGTTTAAAGAATAAATCAGAGGATTTAAGAAGAAGAAATCGATAACTGAAAAAATATCAGCCTCGAGGAGAGAAGATCTTCAAAATATCAACTCATATTGAATACAATTGAAGAATAAAAAATCATCATTAACAAATTCATAACTAGAGGAGGGATGAACCCCTAAAAATTGAACAAACCTTTGAAAATTCAATGAAATTGATCATTAACAAATTCAATGAACAAATATAAGAGAAATCATCATCAAATTGAAGAATAAAATCAAACGATATAGAAAATTAAAGAGAAATCAAAACTGAAATTGAAATCAACAAAATACATTTAAATTTGAAAAATAAGTAAAAAAAATCCATCAAAAGAAGAGAAAACGCCTCTATCTCGTGAAGAATTAAAGAAAATTTTGTTTGTTTTCAAAGAAATCGAAAGAAAATAAGACGAAGAAACAGAGAATGCGATTGGAAAGACAAAGAAGTCGAAAAAAAAAAATTCCTAAAGGAAGTGAGGAAATAGGGAAAAAAACACGTGAAGCGTACCATGTAAAAATTTTTGATTTGGTTCAAAATACTCTCAAATTTTATCGATAATAAAACATTTGTTTATACACAAGTGAAGCTATGTAATTACACATTTACCTAGACTAAAATCTCTAAATTCCTAATAAGGTGATAGCCTTAAACCCCCTTTTTTTTTTTTTTTTCTCCTTTTTAAAAATTGCTTTCCATCCATAGAAGATGGAGTTCATATTAAATTCTTGATATAACCAGTTCGGTGAATTTGTTATCCATCCATTATGGACGGGTTTAGCTTTAAACCCTTTTAACAATTCCTTCGAGTGATAAAAAGAAAATGGTAATGAAGCATACCATAGAAGAGAAATTTTAAAAAATTATAATATTTTACTTAAAAAATATAAATTAAACTAATCAAGGTTAAATATGTGATTTACAAGTTGTTTTTTTATTACTTCAAAAATAATAATAGCTAGGCATGATGTGAAAACATATTTGGCTCAGGTATGTATCATTAGGTAGTCCAAGAAAAAGCGAATCATCCGCCACAACAAACATTATCACATTCGTGAAGCTCAGTAACTCCGACATATTTCATTCTAGTGGCGATTATGGTATAATAAAAGTTATTATTTATAAAATTCTCTGATTTTTTTAAAGTTTGAGATTAAGGATAAAATAGTTATTTTATTTTATTTTTAAAATTTTGATAGTGATTTTAATGTTTTTAGCGCTTGAACATTAATATGGACATTATTATGAGAATTTTGAATATAATATTAATGCTGGTTGGATTCTAAGTCTACTATCCTATTTTCAAATAGCTCGATTTCCATGAAATTATTTGAATTCATGGTACGATGTTAGTTTTGCTAAATTAATATTTGGAGATAAATTTGGATAATTTTGATAATAATAGTATTGGAATTTTAACTTTGAAATTTTCGGACATTCAAACCGTGAATCAATAATTAGCTATCCATCACATAAAAAACATATATCTAATGCAAATTTGAAAAAAATTGAGTTTTACCAATTTATAGTATTGTGAATTGATTCCTATATTGTTATTGAAAAATGATGAGTAATTAATTAAAATAATATAGTATAATAATTTTTTTACTAATAATATAGTATAATTAATTACTATATAATAGCTAACCTTCAAAATTTTAAAAATTAAAAAACATGTCATGCGTTTTCAATTTGCTGTTTTATTTTTATTTTAAAAAATACAATAATAAAATAAATAAATATATAAATCTCCCGATCCATCTACATTTTATTTTTAAAATTTTTTCCATCGGGATTTTGGCATTTTCACCTCTTTCTAGTTGCCGTTTTCGAAAAGAAAGACAATATTGGTTTCCTCTCATCAAGCCAACCTTTCGGTGTAAATATTAGCCAATTCCGTTGCTATTTCCGACAACCTAGAACAAAAATTGGTTGAATGGAAAATTCTATTTTCTGATTAAATCTTATATCATCTATAAAAAATAAGGCCATATTTGATCTCTTGGAGGTGAGATAGTTCTAATGGATACCTTGTTTCCTCCATTTGATGGCCGTTTGAGGAATTGGTGAAAATTTCACTTTGACTCCTAAACTTATAATGAGACTTATAATGAGACGCAAGGGGGCTCAATAAGTCAAATTTCATTTTGGTTCATGTTAGTGCTATGTCAGCAGTAACTAGTTGGAAAATGGAGTAACCGGTAAAATGTACCACAACAGTGTAAGTGTAAGTTAGAGTATGACAACGTAAAAAAAATTGGGCATCATAAAGTTACAACACATAAAATTGGTTATAAGCCAATAGAAAAGACCAAAAATTGATAATTAAGACAATGATTGATTATTTTATTTTATTATTACACATTTACTTTACACTAGCAACCCCATCCTCCCTACAAGGACACGTGTCATCCGGTTAAATCATCTCCAATGTCCCTGTTTTTTTTTTCCTTCCTTGTTTCATAACATACAATAAAAACTTTTCTCCTCTCTTTTTTAATTTTTCTGCCATAAAAATCAAATTAGTATACCGCACGTGCTCTCTTCCTTTTCCTCGCCGGAATTCCCTCCTCCTCTTCGCCTCTTCTCCGCTTCCTTCTTTCCAATCAGAGCAAACGCTGTCTGAAACTCTTCTATTCTGATTTGTGTTTTGAAATTTTGCGGGGTTGGAGGGATGGGAGGGGTGACGTCGACGATGGCGGCGAAGTTCGCTTTCTTTCCGCCGTCTCCACCGTCTTATCAGGTGTCCATGGACGAAGCCAGTGGGAAGCTGATGATGGTTGGATTAGGGACCAGAGAAAACGTCGACGTTTTGAAACTAGATACAAAAAGGGGGAATCGGGTTGTGGCTGTGTATATTAGGAACCCTGCTGCTTCATTGACTCTGCTTTACTCTCATGGAAATGCAGCCGATCTGGGACAAATGTTTGATTTGTTTCATGAACTTAGCTTGCATTTACGGGTCAACTTGATGGGGTAAGTCCCATCTTAGTTACTAATTGTCTCTTCATTTTATTTTGCTGGTTGGTATTTTGGAGTTCAAAGTTGTTGATTTTGCTTGCAGGTATGATTACAGCGGATATGGACAGTCTAGTGGAAAGGTGCATGCTTTACTTCTTCTTCATCTAGTATTGTTTTGGATTTGATTTGTTTTCTTGATTTGTCATTTTATTCCGAATCATGGAATTCAAATTGGCATCAGATTTATTTGATTTGTTTTGGTGCTCTTAAAGAAGGTTTTTGTTGCTTCTTGTTCGTTTCTTTATTCTTTTTGTGCAGCCTACTGAGCATAACACTTATGCTGACATAGAAGCTGCATATAGATGTCTTGAAGAAAGGTATGGGGTAAAGGAAGAAGATGTTATATTATATGGACAATCAGTTGGTAGTGGTCCTACTCTAGATTTGGCAACCAGATTACCGAAATTGAGAGCTGTGGTTCTGCATAGTCCAATTGCATCTGGCCTTCGTGTAATGTATCCTGTTAAGCGAACATATTGGTTCGATATATACAAGGTATTCTTTTTCCATATTAAAGTTATTAATTACAGTGTCTTGATGTCCCAAGTTACTAATGTTTGGAAAATGAAATTTATGCTGATGGCACTTTGCTCTTGTACTCTGCAGAATATTGATAAAATACCAATGGTCAAGTGTCCTGTGTTGGTGATCCATGTAAGCCTTCTTTTTTTGCTTTTTCCCCCTGAAAAAAAGTCTTGATTATGATGGCTAAAGTCTATGAGATGTTTTACAAGTATGCCTTATTAGGAATTTATTTTATTTCCATTTTTATTCACCTGCATAATGCATTTGTAAAGCCACATCAACATTCTTTATGAAACCAAAATCCCACAAGCTACTTATGATTGAAGTTGTTGCTTGCTTTTTCGTGGCAGACTGTATAAGATGTAGGTATTATTGATATAATGCTTGAGCAGTTTTAGTGCATGATTCACACGTGCAGCAAGAGTTGAGAAGCCACCGCAATTATAAATTCTGGACCTTGTGGAATGGACGACACCATTTGATTGCTTTCTTGATATTTCATAATCACGTTCAAAGCAAAGTCTGCCCTTTTTGTTTTTTTTTGCTTTTTTTTTTCATACGAGAAAATGTGTAGTGATTTCAATTTTGCTGGAATTAAGTTTAGGTCAGTTTTGAGCTGCATAAAACTCTCTGCTATCACAATGGAATTTTTCGTGCCTATCTGGTAAAAGATTGGAAAGGCCTTTGGAAATAAAAGCAGCAGCAACGTTTTTATATATGTATAGCTTTTATGTGAATAAGTAAAATTGTGTGAAATAGGGAAAATAAATTTCCTTGGAATGCATCTAAAGAAAGTATTCATTGCCATTTTTTTTTTTTTGTCGCAGCTTTGTTTTCATGTTGTCATTATTTGTATCATGCATAATCATGTGGACAAGTCAATTTCTGATCTGCTTTACAAGAGATTATCAGAAGATTCTCCTTTACAACTGCATTCTGCTAGTACATATTGATGTAAATTGTAATTGACCTTCACTTTTAAATTTCAACACATCTAATTTGTGATTCTACATTGCATGACAGAATTATCAAGGGAAACTAATGGCGGTCCTGAAAAATCCAACAAGGCCAAACATAGAATCGATGTTATAGCTCATTGAAAATTAACTATGGATGCCCTGACTAGCATTAAATATTATCTTGATGAATTTGCTCATTGAGTTATTTTATTCAATGTCATCCAGCCATCATTTCTTAAATACAATCAATCCTATATAAACTTCATTTTTTACTGCACGTAGTATAGAATTAAATGCATCAATGCAATATATATTTTGTAAGTTGAGATGTTTATGATTTATGGTAAAAATGCTTGCATTTCCTTTAGAACTTGTTAAAAGTAGCTTTTGTGATAAAAAATTCTTTCCTCGAGCCAACTAATTCTTGTTTTAGAAGTTAAAGCAACAAAATTTATTAGAACAGAACATTTAGATAAATTTTTCATGTTTATGCTCATTTACTGGGATATTTGGTCCCTTGTATGCTTCTCTGCTGCAGGGCACTGCAGATGATGTTGTAGATTGGACCCATGGTAAGCAGCTTTGGGATCTTTGTAAAGAGAAATATGAACCATTATGGGTGAAGGGTGGAAATCATTGCGACTTGGAGCTCTACCCACAATACATCAAACATCTCAGGAAGTTCATATTGGCTGTTGAGAGATCATCACATGTTAGAAATGTTCCTGATCCAATCAGGGATCAAGTGGAGAATGCCCGTAAGAGCACAGATTGTAGAGAGACTTCTATACCTAGCTTGGATGAACGGGAGAAATTTAGACAGAATATTGAGCCTAAAGAAAAGCCTGGGATAAGCACAGATTGTAGGGACACTTCTACACCTAGTGTGGATCAAAGTGAGAAATCTAGACAGAGCATTGAACAAAAAGAGAAGCCTGGGATAAGCGAAGATTGTAGGGAGACATCTACCCCTAGCACAGATCGAAAAGATAAATTTAGACAGAGCATTGAGCCAAAAGAAAAACCTAGGATAAGCACAGACTGTAGAGAGAAATCAAGAACCAGCACTGATAGGAGAGAGAAATCAAGAAAGAGTGTGGATCGCCCTGAGAAAGAGAATGAAGTCTCAGACCAGCATGAGAAACCAAGGAACAGCATTGATCGGTAAGTTGCCAATCCTTCTCCTGCTCTCATTCTTTACACTTCCATTGTTTCCCTTTATATGCCTCATGTGTCTTTACATTCATGCAATGTATTAGTTTTATTGACCCTTGATTGTGGTGGCAGCTTTGGGGTGATGATAAGATCTGTTAGATTGTGCAATATTGATTGTTTCAAGCCTGCCGCAACAGCTCTCTGAAGAAAAAGAAGGGTCAATCCAAAGGCATGATGTCTTATATTTCATTTATTTGATTGGTTAGCGGCTTTAATTCTCTAATAGTGATTTTCCACAGGAAAAAAAAAAAATGCTAGAAATTAATTTAACCATGCATATTTTGTCTCACCTCATTCCTTTCCCTGTCTCAGTGTAATTTTAGCATTTGAATGCATTCATATTTATATGGGAACCCACCTTGTTGTACAGGAACACGCAATGGATTTTCAGTGTGCAAAATCTTGAATCGCTTTCTTTTATGTTTTAATTCTTTTTATCAAGATGGGTGACACAATGCTAAAACTCCCGGGATTATGAGGCAAATTGGCATTCAACTGACGCACGAGCAGGGAACAACTTATCTTTTAAACATCTTTGGAAAGGGATATTCGTATGAAGGAGACCCCTTTATTGGAGACTTGACATTCACAAACGGAACAGCTGAGCGTCGTTTTATAATCTTGTGAGGACAGGATGGAGAAGGCAAATCTATTTAAGGAAAGACTGCCCCCAGCACTTGTTCTACTTCTTCTGCATATGGCTTTTACAGTAATTGTCTTATTTTGGGGAAGAAGAACATGAAATATTCTCATCTACATGATGTAAGAATGTGTCAAAATGTAAGTAAAGACAAGTTCAGTTAAAGTTCAATCTAGTCACAGGGCTAAATGGGTGAAGGCTTTCTGTAGTTAGGTGCCATAATTTCTCGGTCTTTTAAGTCTGGCTTTGTAATTGCTATTTCAAAATGAAACTATGAGGAAATGCATGTTCATGTTCTAACTATAGAGATAACTGGTTTTCGATCTGAATTGAATCTACACAGTATCTATTGATATTTTAGACTTTTGCCAAACGACCAACTTATTAGAATTAATTACTGTTTAGTGTTTTTAATTAATAACTCAGAACAGAAGTTGGAAACTTTTTTGGTTTAAAATTTTGTAAACAGGTTTTGTAATTAATTACTAGCCAGCAGTTCATGTGTTAGTACAAGCAACCTAGCCTAGCCTTCCATTCGAAAACTATTTTCTCTGTGACTCTTAAAGCCATTGTTTGGAATTAATCTCTTACTTCTTTATGTATATATATATATACAGTACAATGAAAACCCAAAATCTTACCTGTAGTATATTCTCAAAATGGAATTGAGGTATTTTATTTTTTTTTAAGAAGCAAAATGGAATGTTTTTGGGAAGCGAAGTTAATGTGTAACTGTAGACGATTTTTTCCCTCAAATATCGACCAACCGGCATGTTTAATTTATAACTACAGCCCTCAAACATTTCAAAATTGTAGAAAAGCCTCCTCTCAAAGAACTGAAGTAAGCAGGTTTAAGGAGGGTTTTAGGCGGCTAGGCCACTGTCCTTCATCGCTTCTCTAATGTATGAATTGAATTCCTTCCGCGAATTACTACTACATTTCATTCTTATTAATCACCTTTCGCTGTTCGATTATTCTCTGTTTCTTTCATTTCTTTTGAAAATTTGATGTTCTCCAGTAATCTCTCCACACTCTGTTCAAATCAATTCGATCACTTGATTACTGCTAATATAAAACCAGAAATTCTTTCTCTAAACCCGCAAAAATCTTCCACTATTATGTGGGGAAACATCGCTAAACACGCCGCTTCAAAAGCTCGAACAAAATCCATCGTTTCCCGTTCATTTGCACGCGGCTATAGCTTTTTAGGCATTTCACAAGAACCAAAATTTCCCGCGAAATCCAAATGCGATCCACTGAATATCTCGAATTCTCAATTGGGGTTCCGCCGACTTGGTGAAATCTTGACACACGAGGACTACATGGGCAAACCCAGTTTTGGTGTTTTAAGAAATGAGGATAGTAGTCGCAGTAATTTGTGCAGTGGGTTTTGCCCTAGAGGGTATGTCAGTATAGCTGAGGCTGTTTCCTCATCGACAGATGTTGACGAGGAAGTGTCAGTGGTTGAAGAAGTGCAAGAATTGTTACACGAAATCAGAAAAGAAGAGCAGAGGGAAAAAGAAGAAATGAAAAGGAAGGAGCTTGGAATGGCGTCGTGGAAATATCAAAGATTGAAGAAAAGACAAGTGAAGATTGAAACTGAAGCTTGGGAAAAGGCCGCAAAAGAGTATAGAGAGCTTTTAATGGATATGTGTAAGCAGAAATTGGCTCCAAATTTACCATATATGAAGTCTTTGTTTCTTGGCTGGTTTGAGCCTTTTAGAGATGTCATTTCAAAAGATCAAGACTTGATTAGACGGGGAAAGAGGACAGCTTATGCTCCGTATTTTGATCAGTTGCCGGCTGATATGATGGCAGTTATTGCAATGCATAAGCTGATGGCGCTGGTAATGACAGGTGGGGAACATGGATGTGCAAGGGTTGTGGCTGCTGCTCTTATAATTGGCGATGCAATTGAGCAGGAGGTGTGTTCAATCTGACTCATTTTGTTCCTTTATTTTGATGGCTGTTAATTGTTATCTTGCCTGAATAGGAAATTGTATGTTAGATTTTTTTATGCCCTATGTGTTACGAATTGGAAACTATATAGAGGAAATAAGAAACTACAACTTGAGCCAAATGAGAGAATGGTAAAACTGGCTCCCAACAGTCTCTATGAAAGGTACTGGAGGTGGAAAACGTGGTACAATTACCTCTTTCAATAATTCAATGTTAATCGGATATGCCAACCTAGTTTTCAAAACGTTAGTTTCAGCATGTGAAATTAGAATCTTCTTGTGAGTTCTGTTAAGTTCAGAGACCCAGAGCTGATGCTGCCTTGGTGGACATGAAATTCTTAAGGTTTTCTTTTTTCCTAGCAATTCTCAACTTTTGCTTTGCTTGAGAATTGAGAATTGAGAATTGAGAATTGTCATATCATAAAATATCAGCAGTTGTCTGAAACTTTCTTGAGATTGGAAATTGACGGATAAGTAGCAGTTTTGTTGATTTTTTTCTTTTCCTATTATACCAATTAGAATGCATAGATAGAATACAGTAGTTTAAAAAATTTAGTCACGGTTAGGATTTGGTAGATGCATCAACTGAAATATTCCTTATCTTGACCTTGTCCTTTGCATTTGTTTTCATGCAACCAAAAGATTAAAAAAATGGAAATCTAATCCTAAGTTATCAACTCCCTCAATCCTCTTTTTCTTATATGACTGCTGATAACTGTTTCTGTGGTGGTTCAGGTCAGAATACAAAAGTTCTTGGAGAAAACAAAGAAGAAGAAAAATCGAGGCAGTAAGGAAACTCAGGAGGATGAATCGAATGACATGATAAGTGAGCAGGAGAAGTTGAGAAGAAAGGTTGCTGATTTGATTAAGAAACAAAAGTTGACTGCAGTGAGACAGATAGTCAAGGGGCAAGACGACTCAAAACCTTGGAGCCAGGAGGCTAAGGCTAAGGTTCACGCATCATATGCATAAGTGAAGGGGAATTTTAATTTCCTGTTCTATATGAACATGTAAATGTGATAAAGTTCTCTGCAAATTGCAGGTTGGGAGCCATCTGATTGAGTTGCTGATAAAAACAGCTTTTATACAACCTCCTGTTGATCAAACAGCTGATGGTCCGCCTGATGTTCGGCCTGCATTTGTACACACATTCAGAACCGTGGCTCTGGGACAAAAGTGATAAATTTTTCCTTTGTATCATTTAGGCTTAGTTCATATTCTTCTTCTCCCCATTAATCACTTGGTACTTATTGGCCTTTATTTGAACAGAAAGACGAGCAGAAGATATGGAGTCATTCAGTGTGACCCACTGGTTCTGAAAGGCCTTGAGAGAACTGTTAGTACTCTAGTCAGATTGAATTGATATGCTGATAGTTCAAAGGCCATTTCTATTGTATTAGCTGAGTGTTTGGAATATTAGACTGAAGAGAATAAGAGTAGCTGACTTTATAGTTGCTGAATTTTCTGCTCTTGTTCTAGGCTGAGAAATAAATATTATTGTTTGTCTCCACAGGCAAGGCACATGGTGATTCCTTACATGCCAATGTTGGTTCCACCAGTCAAATGGACAGGGTATGATACCTTCTGTCTCAGTACTGCATTCTTTCCTTAAGTTATCAGTTAAAAGGCATGCAATCTTGTTATCATTCTTGAGTTGCTTTTGTAGTTCCAATATTTCTCATTTGGTTGTCTTGCTTACTTTATCCTTTACATTGAATCGGAGTTCTTTCAGAAGTGAAATGCGAATCACAAAAGGAGTTGAATCAATGCTACTCACATTGCACATTGCAATGTTTTTTTTTTTTTGTTTCCCTTTTTTGGCTCTCCTGCTGTGAATTTTTGCCTGTTGGAGATTTGGATTTAATGATAATATTTTGAGATCCTTCTTCTTGATTTTGCAAGCCCAACTCTGGAAAATTCTGGGCTTGGACAAGTGATTCCTCTTTCAGGTTACCTGTCAGATTGTAAATTATACATTTATTTACTATTTTTTGTTTTTTTCCAGCTGGAATGGACTTGAGCCTATGAAAAATTTGGCTTCATCAAAACTTGAACCCATCCACAATATGAACATGTGTATGCATAATACAAAATTCTATATGTTCTTGACAAATTTTTCCGCAGCAACTCAAATGTTAAATTGATATGCAATATGACATTTAGTTCACTCTTGCTCTTATGTAGTCAATGCATTTCAACATGAAAATTATAAATAGTATGAAGTATGATCAGTTTCTGTAACTAATCAGCATTTAAGGAGCATTTGGAAGTTATTTGTACTAATTAAAGAAATGTGTAAGGACGTAGTGGATTTTTTTTAAGAAAACTGTGGGAACCATGATTTCTGTATCCTTTGCAGTTATGACAAAGGAGCACACTTCTTCTTGCCATCCTATGTCATGCGCACACATGGTGTTAGACAACAACGTGAAGCAGTTAGAAAGACCTCTAAAGAGCAACTACAACAAGTGTTTGAGGTTTGTAAAGATTATATTTTAGTGGTCATGCTTATCTTTCAATGTTATCATTCTGAGATACGCATGCCCGCCTTATAAGCTCTTGGTGGTGCATTAGATATTGGCCATTTTTGCAAGGATGAGTTAGTTATTTGTCTGAACTAATTTGTCAGGCTCTAAATACACTTGGAAGTACAAAATGGAGGATAAATAAGAGGGTACTTGGTGTTGTAGATAGAATATGGAATAGTGGAGGGAGACTCGCTGATATGGTTGACCGAAATGATGTGAGTTACTTCTGTTGGTTCATTACTTCGTTCAATAGTTTTTTGACAAACACTCCAGGTTTGGACAAATGCATAAATTCCTTATGGAATTGAATTATGTGGTCCTGGGCTTTTCAAATAATAGACATTTTAATTCTTTTGTAAATGTTATGAAATAATGTTTATGTTGTGATCCCTCAAGTTTAATTGTAAGAGATAAAAAAAGGTGCTTCATGTGAAACTCAATGACTAAATGTTATTCAAACAAATCTGAAACTGAAATTTATGATAATTTAGCAAAGGACTATAGTAGAATGAAATCTAACTGACCACCTCGCTCATCACAGGTTCCATTACCAGAGGAACCAGATACCGAAGATGAAGCCTTGCTGAAGAAATGGAAGTGGAAAGTCAGGGCTGCAAAGAAGGAGAACAACGAAAGACATTCACAGCGCTGTGATACAGAACTTAAACTCGCTGTAAGAACCATTTCACTTAAAATATGACATTACCATGTTTAATTTATGGTGATTATGCTAATGTTTGTGAATGAATCAGGTAGCGCGGAAAATGAAGGATGAGGAAGGTTTTTATTATCCTCATAATCTTGACTTTCGAGGGCGTGCATACCCTATGCACCCCTACATGAACCATCTTGGATCAGATCTCTGCCGGGGCGTTTTGGAGTTTGCTGAGGGACGCCCTTTAGGAAGTGCAGGCTTACGCTGGCTGAAGATACACCTTGCGAATCTGTTTGCTGGCGGTGTGGACAAGTTGTCATTTGATGGTCGAATAGCTTTTACTGAGAATCACTTGGATGATATATTTGATTCTGCGGAAAGACCACTTGAAGGAAAGCGTTGGTGGTTACATGCAGAAGATCCATTTCAGTGCTTGGCAGTGTGCATGGATCTCACAGAAGCTCTGAGAAGTTCCTCTCCAGAAACATTTGTTTCTCATATTCCCATTCATCAGGTAATTTCTCAAAATTATGATCTTTTTGGATTCATGTGAGCTTGTGAAATTTTGTTGATAGATTACAGATTATGCTATGTTTGGAATGGAGAGAAAGGAGGAGGAGGAGGGGGTGGGGGGAATGAAGGAAAGAGGAGTAAATTTTAGTATTTATTTTTCTTTAGTATTTTACATTTGTTGTATGGATTGGAAAGAAAAAGAGGAGAGAAACATTGTACTTTTTTTCCTTTTTGTCTCTCTCACTTTCCTTCCAATTTGGAAGGATTCTCAAATGATGGAAAATAGTTTAATTTTCCTTTCTCCATTAATTTTTCATCCTTCCCAAACAAGGGATTTTGCAAATCGCAACATATTTTCCATCCCTGTTTTCTTTCCTCCCATTCGAAACAACACCTTAGAGAGTATCCTGTAGGATTGGGATGTTGATGTCTGATTGAGCACAGAGTTCAAGGGAGAAAAATTGAAAAAAAAAAAAAAAACTTGATTGAGCTTGAGTCAAGCGTGGGTCCTCTAATTTTCAAAGCAGATCTAGTTGAGTATATCATTGTATTTACCTGACTTGACTTCATTATAACCCCAGTCAAACAAAAGCTTACTTGCATCATGTTAGCAAGTAGGTTGGTTGAAACTGTTGAGGGAGTAAAGTACAGAGAAGTATAAAAAGAGATTAGAAATTTCTTGCATTCCATAGTTGCAAGTATACAAAAACCTGTCGGGGTTTGGTTTATTTTACTTAATGGTGTGATTACTGAACTCAGGAAACATAGCTACAATTACATCTAATTTATTGCAAACAAATCCATAATTCTCAATTTTTATGCAGTTGTACAAGAACATGCTTGTTCTCCAAGTTCATTTGATGTTTGCTGGTAGTGCTAATTATTTTCAATAACTTGTGAGTTCCGCAATGCTATACGGAAGTGAATGCTGGCACTCACAGGGTAACGTATCTATAAAATGAATGTGGCAGAAATGCGCATGTTAAGATGAATGTGTGGCCATATAAGGTTGGACAAGATTATAAATGAGCATATTAGGCAAAAGGTTCATGTAGCAGAAGTCGGTGATAAGGTGAGAGAATGACGACGTAGTTGGTACGGGCGTGTCTTTCCTAGACCTGCGCATGTTGTGGTGTGCATCTGTGATATGTTAGTAGTAGAGGGTACTAAGAGGGTAGAGATCAACCTAAGACTGTTTGGAAGGAAGTCATTGCTAGAGATCTATAGACTTTAGACATAGATGAGGGCTTAAATAGTGATAGACTAGAATGGAGGCGTAGGATCCATGTCTTGGAGCCTACATAGTTTCGGTTTGTTTATTTATTTATTATTTTAAGTGGATAGCAGTTAGAGGATCCATCTGGCGGACCCAAATAGTTTGAGACAAAGGCTTGCTGTTATTGTAACTTGTATCATGTTTGAGTCACTTTTTCTTATCATGGTTTTCTGTAGGATGGTTCCTGCAACGGCCTACAACATTATGCTGCACTAGGGAGAGACAAGGTAATACCCTTGCCCGGAATAGAATGAAAGTTTGAATTATAGATAGTTTCTTCAATGATCTTCAATGTATATAAAACATTAAAGCCTCCTCTGCTTGCTAGTCATTGTTCAATTTGAGTTTCCATCTTAAAGGCTATCTTTATTATTATGGTTGAAGAATGCCAGGGTTCACTTTTTTTTTGGTTCTCTTTAATTTCATTGAAAATATTTTACAGCCAGGAGCAGCTGCTGTTAATCTGGTTACTGGAGAGAAGCCTGCCGATGTTTACTCTGGAATAGCTGCTAGGTAAGTTGGTTTAAGTTTCAAATTGTATGCAAATGCAATATGATTACAGAACTGCCTTTTTGTAATGTGTAGAGTGCTCAGTATCATGCGGAGGGATGCAGAGCAGGATCCTGCAGTTTTTCCTGATGCATTGCATGCAAAGACATTAGTGAATCAGGTTATACATATTTTGGCATTTCTGGATTATATAAGTATTCCAAAACAAGTATTTATGATGTGCTGATTGCATATTTATTTGTCATTTTCCATGTAGTAGGTAATCTTATAGACCTTCAACTGTTCACCCTAATAGTTGACTCGCTATTGTATGTTTCCAGGTGGACAGGAAACTGGTGAAGCAGACAGTGATGACTTCTGTATATGGTGTCACTTATATTGGAGCAAGGGATCAAATCAAAAGGAGGTTGAAGGAACGTGGTTTTGTTTCAGAAGATTCAGAAATCTTTGGTGCATCTTGCTATGCTGCAAAGGTTGAAATGCAGCATCTCCCCCCCCCAAAACAACTCGCACATATACGGCCCTCCAAAAGAACTCTCAAATCACAGAAAGGGTATCTGCATCTTTATAATTTTGCATTTTTTGCTTGTGTAGGTAACTTTAACTGCCTTGGAGGAGATGTTTGAAGCTGCTCGAAGTATCATGAGCTGGCTTGGTGAATGTGCAAAAGTATGTCTTTTCTCATTATATATCTAAGATTTGCAGGTTCCGTTTCTTTTTCTTCATATTTTTTCACTATGACCAAATAACTTGATCATGACCAGATTATTGCATCTGAAAATGAGCCAGTGAGGTGGACAACTCCACTAGGACTTCCTGTTGTGCAACCTTACCGAACATTAGGAAGGCATCTAGTGAGTTCTCTGAAATTTATAGCAGCATAATATATTCGTTATTTTTCTTGCATTCATATGAATTATGAGAACATTTCCAGTTACTTAGCTGCTGCTTGCAAAATTGCAGATCAAAACTTCTCTGCAGGTTTTAACACTGCAAAGAGAAACTGAGAAGGTAAGTTATTCTGTTTCTATGCTGGTTTTGTTTTCAGTTTCTTTATGTTATTGTTTTTTTATAACCTGCATTCATGTGTCAGCTATGTATATTACCTAAAGATCTGAATCATAGATTTTAGCATATGCATTCCTCTTCCATGCATTGAAGATTTAAACAGAACCCCCAGGTTAAATAATAATCTGGCGTCCAGCCATAACCTTGTCTAGAATTTATTTTGCACATTCAAATTTTGATATGAAGTTTCTTAGTTTAAGATGATCCATTTAAGTTGCTCATTTAAGATGGTCTATACTCCTATCCATTTCTAAAACTAAATAAGGTACAACTTCAGTAGTCAGCAGAAGAATTCTGGGTCAACTACGAAAAAAATGAGACCAGTTATAAAATCTGATACCTTAGATTCTCTGGATTGGATCTTTGAATAAAACATTAGGAAAAAAGAACAGGAATTGGGTTTCTGGGTTGTCTCAATTTTGAAGGTTTTATATATGACACAGATTATGGTCAAGCGACAGAGAACGGCTTTCCCACCAAATTTTGTTCACTCACTTGACAGCTCTCATATGATGATGACTGCAGTTGCCTGCAAAAGGGCAGGCTTAACCTTTGCAGGTTATTTCTTTTTCGAAAAAAAAAGATTTGCTTTCATTTTTTTTTTGTATCTCATTATTGTGAACTGCTATTTGGTAACAGGAGTTCATGATTCATATTGGACGCATGCATGTGGTGTGGATGACATGAACAGGATACTTCGGCAGAAGTTTGTTGAGCTTTATGAAACACCAATATTGGAGAATGTAAGTTTTGTCAATGCTGAATTTTCCTTTAGGATGGAAGGAGTCCAGCTGTTGCTGGAAATCCGATTACATGTTCAAAGCAAAACCAAATGTATAAGTTTTATGTTCTGGTAACCTGTCATTAATTAGCAATTTAAGATTGTGAGTGAAGATGTAGAAATAGTGGGAAGTGTATGATATATCAACGTTATTTTAGTAAGCAACACTATTTTGTGTTTAGGGTGTTTGCTTTTGGTTTTTAGCATGGCTGTTCAGGGATTTAGAAAAGAAAATTCCAGTGAGCAGTAACTTTTTCTTGGATTTTGGTGCAAAGTTGCCTCAAATCTGATTTTGATTCCCTGCTGCTTCATTATCTAATTTAGTAATGATGTATCCATTTATTTCTGAACAGTTGTTGGGGAGCTTTGAGGAATCATTTCCCGCGTTGTCTTTTCCTCCTCTGCCAGAACGAGGAGATTTGGATCTGCGAGAAGTGTTAGAATCACCATATTTTTTCAACTGATACAATGCAAGGGCTTTTCGTGATGTTGAACTACTCTAGTCTAACACTAGTTTTATGGGTCTTAGCCTGTTCCCACATCTGAACAAGAGGTTAATGGCAGACTAGCAGAACAGTGCCTGTATATAGGTGTTCCTCGACTTCTCCACTGGGTTATGAACCTTGAATGGCACATTGTATAGCAAACATGGAGTTCAATTCTCCAGCTGCAAGTTCTCAGTCGGGTACAAGCTTCACTTGTGCCAAACCAGTGAGGATGTATATGGATGAAAGTACACGCGATAATATTGCGCATCATATATCACAGGTTGTGGACAATCTATTTTCTGGGCATGCGAAAAGATTGGGACTTCAGCCTGATATGATGAAAATTCTGACAGCATGCGAAAAGATCGGGACTTCAGCCATATATGATGAAAATTCTGACAGAGCACAATAGTTTGCCAGAAGTAATCAAACTGCATACCTGTGATGTTTTTAATATTCTGTGATTATAATTGTAGACCGTGTCATATAATTTTCATGATAAATGTACAGTTACAAATATTAGTAACTAATTATCTTTTCATTAATACACGAGCGGTTTCACTATTCTATTTAAAATTTATGCTGCTCTTCGATGGAAGGAGCATAGCATCAAATCGTTATGAAGAACAAAAAGGGTTTATGTAATTTTGAGAAGGCAAAGGTCGATATTAAATAACATTTAACAATATTAATTAAGCATATACTAATAATAATAAACCTCCCATATTAAGCTACCTATTGGCTATTAGTATTGTTGATTAATCGTTCTAAAAATTTACGAATACCCCCAAAAAAAGTATTTTAATGATTAGTCATTTAAAAATACAAAAATACAATATGATAATTTGAGTTTCATTTATTTTCAAATATGACTTGGTGCATGGTAAAGTTATTGCCGCCTAACCAAAAAATCACAGGTTCAAGCCGTAGAATTAGCCCCTTGCAAGATAGCTTGTCTACAATTATACTTTCGGAGCTTTTTCCTCTAGCTCTATGTAAATGCGAAATGCTTTCGTGCACTAAACTATCCCTTTTTTTTTATTTGTTTTCAAATATGATTGTGTCGATCATGTTTAATCCAAAAGTATAATCTAAGTCAAAGCAAGAGAAAATTGGAGGGAAAAAGTTTTCACAATTCCAGTGTCAATGAGAGGGTTAGAATAGATAGTTCAAGTCAAGCCATTATTAATCACAAGTGAGGTAACCTTCATAAATATTGGATTATATTATTCACCCCTGGACCCGTAGTTTTAGCTGATTGCGAGAATGTAATAACAAATACAGTAATACATCCCACTGTTAATGGGAATTATGATCAAATTGCATTCTCCACCTCTTTAAGGGCATTGAGTTTCAGCTTTTCTGTTTGCACTTCATGTTTCTCTCTGGGTACATCATTTTATCAGTCAGTACAAAGTGTAACCTCTGATACATACTGTAAACGTGTTTAGATGCTACATGAACAAATTCACGAGTTTCTATCTTGGAACCATCTCCCATCAAAGAACAATTTTCCAGGGGCAAACCCAACATATATTCTTTGATTGATATAATTAGTTTCTGGATTCAACCAGATCCATGATGATGATGTCATCAGGCAGCTTTGAGCTTTCAGCCATCCCTATCTCTATTGCTTTCACAAGTGATTCAACAAAAGAGCACAATTCTGCAGGATGTTTCAAATCTTAACAGATATTTGGTGCACAATTCACAAAGATGGTAGTGCTGGGTTCGCCTTCTAAAACATTACCCCACAATAGATCGATTGTGATTAGGGTCAAATTTTGTATAAAGCCAAGCATCTCCACTTAGTACCCATACCGATCATTCAGGGATGTCCGTCCATCACCTGATTGTCCTGCATAGAATAAAAAATATGAAATGTAATGCACAATATAATTTGTGAAAATTCAACTGGCAGTGTTTGAAATAACTTAAAAAGTTGTGATGCAGAAAAAGGGGCAGAGAGATTGTACCTTGAGGAGGCACCCAAGATTCATATTCAGAATTGCTATTGATAAACGATGGTTTCTCAGGGCCAAGTACTCTTTTTTTCTTTTTCTTATCTTTATCATGTTGTCTTCTGCCTATCTCTGGGGTTTCATGTCCAGCTTCCTCCTCATCTGCATGATACCCTCTTTTGTGTTTCAGTAATAATGCTACAGCATCTTCTGCTGTGAACTCAGCTTCTGTAGCTGTTGTTATAGGCTGCCCAGAAGCCTTTTTACTACTGTCCCCTGGCCCCTCTGTTTCTTTCCGCTTCCTTAGTATCAGACCAGGAGCAGCATTTTCAATGTTGGAATCATCCTTGCTTTGGGTAGTACCATCAGAACCGAGAAGTATTTTTTGCCTGTCTTTGTAATCGACAAACTCACCAGTGTCATCTGTATCCAACAATTGTTGTTTAGTTTCTTCCACTTCTGTATTAGTCACTGCACCAAGCCATTGAGGCTTTACAACAGTATACCCAGTAGGCTTAACCTCAGGTGCAATGGTGGCAATCTTGTCAGCTTCTGGTTTATTTTCTGATTCTGTGACATCAATCACAGAAGCTGGAGTTTCCTGTTTCTTCAAAGAGACAGCTCTGGGTTCAACAGTTGCACTTCTTTTCCTTGGTTCTGCATCAGGTTGCGTTTTAGCAATGGCAGAATTTATTTCAGCTTTAGAATTATCATGTTTCAATTCCTGCCCTCTTGAATCCCTTCTCTTAGCAGCTTCTCCAGATGGATCAGCGATTTTCAATAGGAAGAAGACCCTATCCAGTTCAGATTGGAGAGCAGACAACTCTTTCTCCAGTTTTACAGTTTTATCAACCACTAACAAAGAGATCGCCAACAAAAGTCAGTTAAAATGCTTTGAAGGATATAATATATGATATAATTACATAAATGACCAAACTCCCTACCTAGTTGTGATGACAACCCTGACATGAAAGCATCAAGAGCATCTCCAGCTTCAGTCTCTGCTGCAGTTTCAGATGGCATTTTGTTCTTCTCAAGCAAAAGCAACTGCTTTTTCTCTTCCATTTCTTTCAGGACAGAATCTCTCTTGTCCAGAAGAGTATCAACAGTTTCAACTGATTGACTTTCAGCTGCCTTTTGCTTTGAAGGCTTCTTTGTCCGGTCATAGAATTCATCATCGTCGCTGATAATTAAAACAGTTAGTATTAACTAATGATCATCAAAGAGTAAAGGGGTGAAAAACTTTTAAGCCGCTGACTGAGTTTAAGCTGTAATCATAAATCAGGGATTTTTTTTTTCCCTGAATATTACACGCCCATCCATCCTTTTTAGATACTTTTTCTTGACATAAAAAATCTCCTCCAAATTAATCACATCATAAATTTGGAAGGGAGAATTTGTTTTAATATGGTTATCCTTAATTTCAATCATTTGCTAAATTGGATGTAAAAAACCTTACATAGAAGACATATTTGAATTCAAGAAATGTCAGTTGATTAAATCATCATAATGATTTTAATTCAAATAGCTGAAGATTCAATAGTAGGGGGATAAAACAATTAAATCTCACATCATTTACTTATTCATGAATCTTTAAAATTTTCTGTTCCTGAAAGAAACACAATGGTAAAGTACCTCAAAACCTCGTCATCATCTTCTGTTGTTCCTTTTATCACAACACCAGATCTCCTTCCAGCACGAGCACCAATGCTTTCCAGGATACTTTCATTTAATGTTTCTTCCAAGTTGTCCAGTTCTTCCAGGATCTATTAAAACTAAAAGAGATCAGAAATATCCACAGATATATATATATATATAAAGAGAGAGAGAGAGAGAGAGGTTCTCTTCCCTTCCCAAGAAACAGAAAGGGAACATCAAGCAAAATTCTTAGAAGAAAGGATCAGCATCTACCTGCGTCATTCTTTGTTCATTACGAGCAATCTGTGTTTGCTGTCCTTGTGTCAAACCACCTTGAGCAATGTCCTTAGCACGAATAGCATCTATTTCTTTCTTCATATGAGCAATCTGCAACCAAGAATATGTTGTATAACAAAATTAGCCAATAAAATTAAAGCAAAAAATATGAGAATGAAAATGATTTCTGAGACTATCAGGCATCATAACAACAATTTCTTTCTTATATCTAGCAACAACTGAAGCATTACTATGTATTATTTTTCATCTTTTCTCCACTCCTGTAAAATGTGATTCTCTATTTACCCTTGGTTTGAATTAAATCCATTTACTATTAAATATTTTTATATTTTATCATGTGGTGGAAAAAAAAAAAACAATATCCCCACCCCACCCCTTCAATACAAATAACAAAAATAATTAAATTGATGTTAATGTATCACGAGCAAATAAATAAGGATAAAAATGGTAAAAAATGGGGGGAAATTAGTTATTATGTATTAAACAACTAACTTCTCATTAACAAGTGAAAATTAATTGTGCCATTTTTATGGGAATAAGGAAGTATTATTTATAGATGTCAACAGTTACAAGTTATCGCATAGTAATCAAAACTTTATCAATGAGGTTGCTGCCATTTTTTTTTCAAGAAGAATTTAAATGATTGTTTTTTATTTTGAAACTAGTGCTTTTTAATTTGAAATGAGTGTTTTGCAGCGTGACCTAAAAACTTCTGCAATTGCCAAAATTTGATTCAAGTCATATTCTCCCCAAATCAAAGGAGATTTGTCCTCTTCAAGCAGCATGTTGTTCACATGGACAAACTTCAGTGATGATAATAAATGCGAGTGTGTGTGAAACTCATTCATGTGTCAAGAAAACAAAAAGAAAGGCATGCAACTCTACAGAAAAAGAAAAATTTAATATACTTGAAACACAAATCTAAAAGGGTACAAGAAAACAGCCACAAAGTGGCCTCTAAGATATAAAAGAAAGAGATACATCATTAAAGTAGAGTTTCAGCTTTAGAAACTAAATTACTGGAGAAGGGGGAGCGATATAAAATGAAAACCACTCACCTTTTCTTGTCGTTTGATAATTTTGTCACGGGTTTTCTCCTGCTTCTCTGTAAGTTGTCCTTTGAAGGTTTGCCAAGTAATTTCATAACTATCATCCTAAACATCCAAACAACCAAAATTACAAAAGATGTATGAAACTTTATCAGTTTCAGATCCATATAAAAAATCTAAGCATGAGAACACAGAAATGATACATCACTGTAATTCAAGCACAAGTTTCCTCATTTAATAAGATTCAAATTGACATGTAAATATGGAGGCTTCAAGAAAACAAATAAGATAGGAATTAGGTCCCATTAAGGAGAAAGAAACAAAGTCTAACTCTGTTTAATGATTGCATGTCACACATTTAGTACAGTCATTTTTTTTTTCTTCATGTCATAAACAAAGCGTTGTTTCATGTGTCAGAAGCTCCCAAGGCTCAACCCTGACATGGAAATGCTTTTTAAACAGGTTTCATAATACAATCAGCGTAATATGCCTAATAAGAAGGAAATAATAGAAACAGACTACACCATTACTGTAAAACAGGTTATACCATTAATATCTTATCAAGTTATAAGGTTAGAAAGGCATTTCACGCAAAATTAAACAGTTCCTCATCAGTTTAATTGGGTTATCTATCTGTTAACCACTTAAACTGTGAACACAATTAGTTTGAAAGGGTTATTGCATTGAGTTAGGTAGGTCAACCTGCTGAAGGCATGGTCTGAAGGGTGTTAGACAGATTCAGGCACAACCCCAGAATTCTCAACCTAACCCAACCTGCCAAACTCCATGTTATGTAACAAAATTTAAACAAGTTGTCAAAAACAGTGAGCCCTAAATTCATCAAATTAATTGTAGAAACCACAGAAGCAATGGTATGTTGCCTGTGGGTGATTGATAAATTCAGGAAAGTAGTAAAACCAGATAGAACGAAATCTACAGCAAAATGCATCCAAATTAATATGTATTACCAACCTCATCTTCTTCTATAGCATCCTCTCCCATGCCCCAAGAGATACCATCGGCAAGAGATGCATCTGTTTTTGCTCGTCGCAATGAAGCTTCACGATCAAGCATCTCCTGATGGATCTTAGCCTCTCGAATGCTTTGCATGTCTTTTTCCTACAACATGAACCCAGAACATTATTAAAGCATACCATGCATAGACATAAAGGAACCATGAGATAATTATAGCAAAAGAATACAAGTAAATCTATGCAAGAAATATAGAGCATCTAAGATAAACACTGCTGACTGGATTATTTCTACTTTCTAGCATAAATTCATAATGTTTTTCAATCTTGAAAACCAAAAGCTTTAGCCATTTTCTTCATTGAGACCACATGTTCAGATCATGACAATAGGAAAAAAAAAAATATATATATATATATATATAACATTTTGGAGGGAAAAAAAAAAAAGAGCTGCTTTAACCTAAATAAAACAAGAATCTCTAGTGCAAATTAAATATCATATAACCACAGGTGTGCAATGTTACAACACTCACCGGTGGCATCAATTCAGGTGGCCCTTGGAAAATGTACAGTCGAGAGGATCTGTCAGGGAGGAAAAAAACAGTTAACATACAACATACAAAAATGGCTAATCGTTTGAATAACCTAACATGTGATTTGTTCCTGTAATATTAACATGAAGAACACATAAAGTATAAAAAAAGAATATGTGAACAAGTATCAAAGACATGATACCATGTTCTCCCCCATTGAGCTTATCTCAAAATACTGGTATTTAAATTTCTAGCACTAGAATGAGAATGAAACTGAAGGGAGAAAAAAGGCAATTTAATTGTGAGGAGAAATTTTTTATACAAAAAGCAACTTTGGAAAACTATTTGGGGACAAGAAAAGAGCACTTTCTGTTTGGAAAGGTAAATTGAAGATAAAAGTAACTTGAGCAGGGCAAACAGACCCCACCTTTGTTAAAATGAAGGGAAAAAGATGATGAAAGGGAAACTAAACAAGGGAAATGCTTAACAAAATGAATCACCAGTGGCATCAACTGGATAGTGTGGAGACAAAAAAATTTACTTGAAGGATTATAATTGTAGAGCCAAACACATATTTTGGTAAGTCTCAATTGTACTGTTATTCATGTTTCTAACCTAACAGATAACTGACAGAAATTGAGGGGTATACTTCAAGTATATGTGGCGCATGGTACACCTTCTCTGTCTCCCTTCCATTGATCAGAAGAGAAAGGAAGTTTAATAAAAGAGAGGGAAAACTCAAACATATGACATAAGAATACTTACTGTCCAAATCGAATAACATCACCAACATGCAGTTCCAAATAAACTTTTTTCTCAACCTGACAAATAGAAAAGAAAATGGAACTAAGAACATAAAGTAGTTCAACAGCAATAATATGACATAAACATCACAAGACAAGAGGAGCAAACAACAAACATCTATTTTGCAAGAAACTCCTTTCGTTGGAGAATGAAAAAACTGAACTACAATTCAACCTTATCCTTTCTCGCCTAACCAAGAATCATGTTCACTCTTTCACATTATGGTTGAAACAGTAAAACTGATGCAATTAAATTGAAAATAACATGAAGAAGCCACAGAATGTTTTCTGATTTCGCTACTGAACCCTGTTATTCTATTGAACCATCCACTTTTCTTTTGTTTGGGATTGAATCCCCCATCTCAACAATTTATTGGTATTGAGCCATATTTTAAGGGTTTCAAATAAATTAATTTTTAATATAGCAAATAAACATCCAATCACATAGAAATTTTTATTATCAAACACACACATTTAATGTGAACATGGAAACAGATTGAACTAGAAAAAATGAATATTCAGCAATTTACTCAGATCAGTCAAATGTGGGAACAGACTTGCTATTTTGACTACAAATTACATTTGCCCCCAAA
The DNA here is from genome assembly GCA_949640765.1 of Croton laevigatus. Lineage (NCBI taxonomy): Eukaryota > Viridiplantae > Streptophyta > Magnoliopsida > Malpighiales > Euphorbiaceae > Croton > Croton laevigatus. Next base: position 5,059 of record CATIWJ010090631.1, on the reverse strand, counting down.
ATTACACGTTCTGCAAACAGCAACAAAACTTATGCTTTTCAACTGATTGTGCCTATGTGATTTTTAGATTAGGATCAGATTAAAAAAAAATAGTGAAGTGTTTTTGTCAAACTAGCTTATAATCAGCTGAAGTGTTTCTATAAACTAGCTTATAATCAACTTATTGTTGTAGAAACTGACAAAATAACCAAAAAAGACATGAAAATGAGATAAAAGATGGATTTTGATGTTTTGACAAGGGTAATATAGGAATAAAACAAAAATATAAGGATATTAATAGCTATAAGCTGGTCAAACCAAAACAGCTTATAATGTGTTTTTTGTAAGCTGGAAAACCCAGCTTATAAAAACAAATTATAGATGACATCCGCTAAAGTTTACAAAATTGTACTCAATAACCCAAATAGATTAGTTGGTAAGTTCGATAACATAGAAGTTTCAACGATCATCTGAGATAGGCATGACCCACAGTTTGGGTCCAAACCAAAACCGAATCGAGCAAAGCCATGGTTAAGGTACTTTGGTTTGAACAAGAACTAGAACAGTTCATGTATGGTTAAGTTTTGGTTCTTTATTTTCTGCAGCTAAAAACCAACAGTTTTAAGTTTGAAATTCAAAATCAGGAAAAAGATTTGTGAAGCTAAAAGCTCCAAAAAAAAAAAAAAAAAAATTCCTGATAGCATCAGTCTTAAACCACAATTGGTAGTCTTAAACCACAATTGGTGGCTCCCAATCTTTTTAAGAACCAATTATCTAACTCTAACTACAGCTTGAATGCCTTTTCAATCTCATAGGAATTGAAGCCAAAGGTTTCAGAACCATAGTTATGCTCAAACCTAGGTTAAGGTGCTCAATACCCAAAACTTGAAATGTTACGTTTCGGGGCATTTATACAGTTTTTCTAATTCAATTTGATTAGCCAACTCGGCCCTTTTGAAAAATTCCAGTTGAAGAAAACACTAGATATTGATTCATTATGCAAGGAAGGACTAATACAAATGATCCACATTCATCTAGATAACAAACAAACCGCAAATGCTATACCTTCATTGACAAATAAAAGTTAAACAAATAATGCACATGCTTCAAATTCAATTAAGTATATTTCACTGTAAAAAAAAAATCAATTTCAACAGTTCAAACAATCATGAGTAACTCTTGCGTAGATACCTGGCACTTGTTAACGAAAGTACCATGCGTGCTGTTGATGTCATAAAGGTAGGCAGCTCCACTTCTTTTGAATTGGAGAACTGGCAAAGATTAATCATATAATGAATGTCATTTCAAGTAAATTTTGAGAATCCATTGTTGAAGTAACCACAGAAGAGAGCTGCTATATATACTATGCATTAATTTAATTTATAAAGTACGACACCAACACTAGATATGGCAGTTACTGATGATATTAGTACAATAAAAAAAATCAAATCTGGAGGGTCGTTCACCTTTTACATATTTCAAATGTGATAGGGTTAAGTAATAAACAGTGACATATTTAGAAGGGAAGATTACATTTAAAAAGAAGAAATAATTATATCATTACTCTCACCCGCCACCTAATATTTATTAACATACATCAGAGTCAAAGACATTAAGTAAAATACATGCAGAAACCTTGACCAGTGACAGCACCGGAGGGGAATATTATGCCAATAGTCCTCATTCTTCATTTGGCATTTGGAACCCTGTAGCAGTTATAGATGGTTATTTGCAACAGCAAGCTACACTAGATATGAAGCTACCTTTAAGCTATTGACAGGACCTACAATAATACTCCCTCCATTTTATTTATATAGGCAAACCTACTGTTTCACAAATACTTAGAAGTATTTTAACTAATACACTTTGTCAATTTATTCAAATAAACTCGTATTAAAGTCTTGCAGGTGGCGTTCATAATTTTGGGAGGTATATTTACAATAAATTAATACAGTATGTTAGTTCAACTATATCCTTAATAAGTGTGAAAAAAAAAAAAAAAACATGTTGCCTACATAAATAAAACAGAGGTAGTACACCAAAAGCACCATTGGTTTTCACAGAAGCATTCATAATTTTGTATTTGAGCATTTATATACATCAGAAAAGGCAGATGAAGCAAGCTAATATGGCAAATGAACATGCAAGTTTTGGACATGGCTAAAGCATCACTTATCCATAATTCCCAGATAATTTCCAGAAAACGATTCAACATAATAGGGCTCGATCACCATTACTGAACAACAAGCTGTTCCAACGTCTTTGATCACAACTGCTGTGACCCTAACTCAGAAAAATTTATGCCTTGGAACAAAATGATTGCAACTACAAGATATACAAATCAAAGAGCGAGCAAGTACCTGCGTGAAAACGAGAAATAGTTGGGTGCTCGAGAACAAAGTCGCAGAGATCTACACGCCCAAACATATAAGCACCTTTCTCGCTACTGCAAAAGTTTCAACATAAATTTTGAATTTGATCATATTCCTCACTCAACTTTTCCTTGATCCATCTTAACACTTAAAAAAAGGCGGAATTGAATGTTCGAATAGCTTACATATCTAATTGGTCAATAATAGAGCCATCTTTGAGAACTTCAAGATGGAATTTATGGCAAGGAGGCCCGCTCCATTCAGGAATAGTGTACGGCACCGAGGACCGTTTCACGCTTTGTTCCGTGAGTTTTGTCTTATCGGAACTGAAAGGATTCGATTCTGCATTTTCGATGGTTTCTGGTTCGGGGCCGTTAGGGTTGTTCGGGGACGGCGGTGGAGGAGGGCCCATGGGGGTTTTCATAGTTGTCGAAGAGTTTTGAGGTTCTTCAAGGGTTTTAGGTTCAGGTTCTGTGGTAGTGGCCGCAGTGGAGGATGCTGGGAGATTGGGGTTTCGAGGAGGTGGAGGTCCCATGGCGGTCGTCATCTTCGCGGCTCTGAAACTCGCAGAGGCAGAGAGTAGTGGAGAAAGGAAGCAACCGCCACTAGGGGAGGTTAACAGACCTCGATCTGAAGGCGGCAAATTGGGCGGGTTGTTTTTTATTAGGAAAATTGTAATGAATGTCTTTTTACGTATATGGGCTAAAATATTTTTTGGCCATCGTACTATTATGTTTTGAAACTTTTAACTTTTGAGTATATTAGTAGATACTTTAATCTCTGTACTACTAAATAAGGTATTTTAAGTTCCTTCGTCAGTTTATAAATATCAAAATATAATTTTTTAGACTAAAACACATTACTTTCATATATTAGAGGACCAAACCGTAAGTTTAGTCATCTTCTTCATCTAGCCAGAAACACCATTTTAAATATTTTTCACCCCAAAATTTTATATTTTTTTCCGACGACAAACCTTACAAATGAGTATATCAAATTAAAGCCCTCGATGTAAAGATATTCGGTCTCATATTTACCGTCCAACCACCGAAAGACCTTCAATGTTAAGTTATCTTTCTTTATTATTCTTCACGGGTCATCGATATTAGATGGACCCATCATCATCTTTGGCAAAATTAATTGTTACTTAATCTAACTAGCAAATATGATTTAAGAAGGACAAAATCAATTTCTTTAACAAATGAAACTTGGCAAATATAGCCAATATGTTTTATTTTTCATTTTTAATTTTTATTTATTTAATTTTAATTAAAATTTTTTCATACTATTTTCAAATATTAATTATGGTAAAGAGAAAGGTCTCGAATAGTGACTTATTCCATTTCAATTTTTTTTATTTGTTTGTAAAATCACCCGATAGATAAATTATACTGAGACTCGAGATCAAAAGCCCTTAAGTACAATTAGGCAAATTGACTTTATGTTACGAATCAGACATTAAATAATTTATGTTGTTGAATTTGCAGTCATATAATATTTATAATACGTAACCAATTTCTGCAAATTATGAATTACTGCTTTCGATCTCGAGATTTAGTACAGATAATTGATCATATAATTTAAAATAAAAAAATTAAAAAGTGTGATTCGAAATAGTCTCGAATTGATTCCGCTAGCTACACAACATTAATTATAATAAATTAATTTATTTTCAATAACTAAATTTCAATATTATTAATCATAATAAATTAAAATTAAATAAATTAAAAATTGTAGAAAACACCAAAATCACTATATTTACCAAGTTTAAAATCTCATTTGCCAAAAAATTGATTTTTTCCTTCTTAGAACATGTTTACTAGTTTAGGGACTAAATTGAGCATAAAGTCTATAAAGGACCAAAAAGAAAAAAAAAAGGTACTTTCTTCTTGAATGACAAGAGATGAAGATATCTCCTTGCACTGACAAAAAATAAAGATATTTGATTGACTTATATATATATGTATATTGTCAATCATTACCAAATTAGATTTACGTAGTTGAACACCAAATATTAGTAAACAATGAATAGGAGATTTTCATTTTCCCGAACCCAATAAGATAAGTAATAGCCGTATTATTGAATTTGACAAAATTAATAAGTACTTGGTGCTTACTCTGCCATTGTGCTACCCTTTTCACTATCTGCCAGTTTTGCTTTTGGACCGTGGATACCAATCCAATTGATTTGGGGTAAAATTAAGAAAACTAGAAGAGTAATTTTCATCTTAGATATCTAAATTTTGGAGATTTTAAAAGAATAGTGCTTGAACTTTAATTTCTTGCTTGAAAATACTTGAACTTAAAAGGAATTTACACAAAAATTATTTTTGCAGGTTACCAAGTAAATTGCTGGTTACTTACTGATGTAGCAAGTACTTGGACCAATTTGAAATTTGTTATTATCTTCCTCCTTAAGCCATGATGGACCAAAATACAAAATTTTAATCCAAAACTAAAATTCTATTTCTAGTAGCAAAATGAATAACCCACTATACTAAATTGAAGTTCTCATCGACAGTAATCGGAATATGGCATCCATTTGTAAATTGGAACACTGAAAATTATCAAAAATTGCATATGAAACTATTGCCAACCCACGATCCACCGATGAACAGCGATGATACCAAGCAAATTATATACCTAATTGAAGAAGAGATCGAGGCAAATTGTTTGGCACTCGAGTCGACATCCAAATATCATCGAAA
>CATIWJ010090620.1:0-39994 GCA_949640765.1 Croton laevigatus | reverse complement strand
ATGTTAAAGCTAAATGGAATACTCTTCTTAAGATTAGAGTTATGGCAGATACTAAGATCCCATTGCCAACTGGGTTCTTTTCTCCTCAAGATGATGCTGGTGAACAGGTGATTTGGATACAATTTAAATATGAAAAGCTTGGTGATTTTTGTTACAAATGTGAAAGAATCGGTCATCTTTTAAACACTTGTTCGTTTGTTGTGGAAGCGTCTATGGAAGATGCTACTGTGTATGGTCCTCATCTAAGAGCTCTTTCATCCAATATAGAGGATGATATTGAGCAAACGTTAATGGAGCTGAAGAGTTTGCAGATTCATAACTCAGAATTAGCTTACCGAGTTGCTTTGGACTCACTGAGTACCTCATCTACCTCGAGCCCAAAATGTGTTAGCCAAGATGCACTTAATGTGGAAATGATGCAAGCCGCTTTTGTCAGGGAAAATATCAATCAGATGTTTGAAGACCAAAGCCAACATGGTGTCTCTGCTTGTATGGCTAAGGATCTGGGAGCTTCTCTTAAATTGAAAGAAATTAACGTTGGGCCCACAGCTGTTATAAAAGAAATGGTGGAAGAACAAAACCTTTTGAATGATAATGGGCTGGACTCTAATAAGAATAATGAAAAGCTGAAGGGGTCTCCTCATATTGATACAGTTATAACAAAAAAGGAAAAAATTATGGGAATGGGCCAGGAAACAGATGGGCCTAAGAAGTCTACTACAAGGCTAACTGAAGAGGAAAAGGAGGCGAAGCAGGGTACTTTTAATGGGTCGGATAGAAAAGGAGTCTTATTTACTATCTCCAAAACTTTGAACAATAATTTGGACCCAGGCCAAGTATGTGGACAAAATGAAAATTGTGCTAATTTTATACTAGTGGACTTTTATATTTCTCCAGGCCAGAAAATCATCTCTTTTTTGCACAACACATCTCACGAAGTTCTTGAGTTTGGGCCGTTTCTTAAGAACAATATAAGGCCTCATTTGCAATTAGAAGTCTCCCAAGTAGTCATGAATTTTAATGAACGGACAGAGTCAATCAAAAGTAATAAAAGTGATTATGGGGGCCAACCTAATAACTCAGCTGAACACACTATGGCGGATCTATTGTTATATAATTTTCAATATGGAATATCTACAGATGCAGAACGGGAGAAGTGGTTATCTATAGCAAGCCAACTAGGTCTCAAGTATAAAGCTACAGAGGGTGTGACTAATTCAGAAACAGGTAGTCTTGTTAATGCTTATAGGAAAAGGAAAATTGAAAGTTCTAATAGAGGAAGTGAAGTCAAGAGGGAGAAGAAGATTTGATTATCTGAAGATTGCTCTGAAAGGGTGGAGGTAGCCAGCCCGGAATAGCCCCAAGGGGTGCCATGACCCATTTTGTTTTTTGGAATTGTCGAGTATTGGGCAATACCTTGACAATTCGCCACTTAAAGGAGATACTAACTAGATATAATCCTCCTTTAATTACCCTATCTGAAACCAAAAAACACGATGCTTTTGTTATCCATAAGTTGAGACATCTTCAGTACAAAAATGTGTTTAGTGTTCCTGCAAGGAACAAGGCTGGGGGGCTTGCAGTTGCTTGGAGTAATTCGGTGGATTGTTTAATTGTCAAATATAGTAGTTTTTTTGTACACTGTAAAATCAAACTTGGGAGGTCTGTCTCTTTTTTGGATTTGATTTTTGTTTACATTAGCCCTTATGATTCAGAGAAATGTACTCAACTCTTATTTTTAATAAAATACTGCTCTTCCCTGTATGATGCTTATATGTTGATAGGTGATTTTAATTGCATTATGCATGGCTTTGAAAAAACAGGTAGCAGTACTAATAGTAACCATTATATGATAATGTTGAATGACTTGGTCAATCAATTGTGTTTGCATGATTTAGGTTATGTTAGTGATATATTTTCATGGAATAACAGGAGAAGTGGCACTGCTAATATTAGAGAGCGGCTTGATAGGGGCCTTGCTTCTTCTCAGTGGCTTGATCTCTAATGTGCAACATCTGGAGGATAATGGGTCTGATCACCGACCACTACTTTTGAATCTTTTTGGGGTTGTTTGGAAGCCAAAATTTTTTTTTCACTTTGACAGGCTGTTAGTGGGAAACCAAGCAGTAAAGCGAGTTATTCAGGATGCATAGAATCAAGCAGTTAGTGGCTCTACCATGTTCAAGCTTCATTCAAAGCTGAAAAATTGCAGGCATAATCTTGTAGATTGGATTCGAAACAATAAATCAAATGCAAAACAACAAATTGATCGACTACAAGAAGAGATTTTGAAGCTGAAACAGAAGTCTCTTTTTCCAGGTGATCTTATAAGAAAGAAGGAAGCAGAGCTACGTCAATGGATAAATGAAGAAGAAAGTTATTGGGCGTAAAAGTCAAGAAATAATTGGCACTTATTGGGGGATAAAAATACCTCCTACTTCAACACTCAAGTCAAACATAGGAGACGGGCTAATAAAATTGTCGGGCTGCAGAATGATCAAGGGAGCTGGGTAACGACGAAGGAGGAAATCACAGGTACAATTCTTGATTACTTTAAGAACATTTACCAATCCTCCACTTTGCATCCAATTGACTTATCTGATTGGGGCATCCCAACCAAAGTTACAGAAGAAATGAATAATCTCTTAATCATGGAAGTAACTAAGGAGGAAATTCAAAATGCAACTTTTGCTATTAATCCATCGAAAGCTCTGGGGGAAGACGGACTAACTGGTTGCTTCTATCAAAGTTATTGGTTTGTTGTTAAGACGGACATTGTTGAGGTTGTCAAGAACTTCTTTCATTCAGCCAGAATGTTGAAAAATATGAACCATACGGTTATCTCTTTGGTGCTGAAAACACATGAGGTTGTTACAATTAAAGATCTTAGGCCAATTGGGCTATGTAATGTGATATATAAGATTATTTCTAAGATCTTAACTATAAGACTACAGCTTATCATTGGAGACTTAATCTCAAAAAACCAAAGCCGCTTCATTAAAGGAAGATTGATCACTAACAATATCCTAATTGCCCATGAAATTACCCATTATCTTCTAAACAAAAGGTATGGGAAGAAGCACTTTTTTTGCTATGAAACTTGATGTTAGCAAAGCATATGAGTGCGTGAAGTGGGGTTTCCTTAAAGCAATGATGGTAGCTTTGGGATTTCATCACAGATGGATTGACTGGGTAATGGCTTGTGTTGCCTCAGTGACATATTTCTTTAAAATTAATGGAGAGAGACATGGTTTTCTTACACCATCTCGTGGCATTAGACAAGGGGATCCAATTTCTCCTCTTTTATTCTTATTATGCACAGAGGGATTGTCTTCTTTAGTTCATAAGGCAATGGAGGAGGGTGTGTTGTCGAGCATCCAGCTAAACAGGTACTGCCCAAAAATTTCTCATTTAATGTTTGCTGATGATTCCCTTTTCTTTGGCAGAGCGGAATCAACTGAAATGGCAAATCTTCAACAGATCCTATGCAAATATAGTACAAGTAGTGGTCAGACTATCAATTTCAACAAGTCAAGTATTGTTTTTTTGAAAAACACACCGCTAAAGATAAAATCTTTGCTTGTAGGACTATCAGGGATAACTTCTATAGATGTGATTGATAAATATCTGAGACTCCCCTCTGTTATAAAAAGATCCAAGAAGGAGACTTTTCCGGCAATCACAGAACGAATCAAGCATAAGCTTAATGGATGGGAGGAGAATCTTTTATCATATACAGGTAAAGAAATTCTTATCAAGTCCGTGGTTGAGGCTATCCCCATCTTCACCTTTTCATGCTTCCGTGTTCCGAAGTCACTTACAGCAGAGATTAATTTTTTAATTAGATAATATTGGTGGAGTCAAAAAGAGCGGAAAAGAAAAATTTGCTGGATATCATAGGAAAGAATATGTATTGGGAAAAATGAAGGGGGTTTGGGTTATAGGGACTGGGAAGCTATGAATATAGCCCTTCTCGCAAAACAAGGTTGGAGGTTGATAAAGGAGCCGAATTATCTTCTCGCTAAACTACTCAAAGGTAGATACTTTTCAACATCTGATTTTCTTTCTTCTTCTAATAGGAGACATGCTTCTTGGGGTTGGAAAAGCATACTATGGGGGAAAAAGATTCTTGTGTAAAACTTGAGATGGAGAATCAGGGATGGGAAGTATGTTCGATGCTTCTCGGATCCTTGGATTCCTAACAACAATTCTGGTATTGCAGAAATAACCCCCAATCGTGACACCAGCATTTTTTAGGTCCACCAACTTATTGATCGGGATAGGAAAATCTGGAAAAGGGAAATAATTGAATCAAATTTCAGCAGGTGTGATATGCAGGCGATCTTAAGCTTACCATTAGCTAATATGGATAGCCAGGATGTCATATACTGGATCCATACTAAAGATGGTGCCTACTCAGTCAAATCTGGTTATAAAGTGGCAATCAGTCTGTTATGTAGTAATAATATTAGACAGCCTTCAATTCAATTCCCATGGAGGAAATTATGGAAAATGACAATTCCAAGAAAGTGACAAGTATTTCTATGGCGTTTACTACAGAATGGACTCCCTGTTAAAGAGAATGTGGTGAAAAGACTTCCAAATTGCTCTAATGCTTGTGTTTTTTGTGGTGATCTTGAAACTGAAATACATTTATTTTTTTGATGCCCATGGACGAAAACAGTGTGGTTTGCTTCACATCTTGCTTTCCCCGTTGATTTGGCACAAGGTAACTCGGAGATGCTCCTTTTTGATTTTTTGAGAATTATCAACCCTTCCGGGAATGATTGGAAAAATGTAGCATTGGTAGTCTCATTATTGTATTCAATTTGGGAGCATCGAAATGCGATTATTTTTAAAGAAAAACAGAGGAATTGTCATGAGGTTGTTCAATATGCAATCCAATACTGGCAAGAATTTGTTGAGGTTCAGGAAAGCCAGGGAACGCATTGTGAAAATTCAGAAAATGCAAAAGTCCAGTATCTTGAGCAGGTCTGGTCTCCACCGAGAGCAGGTTGGTTGAAGATCAATGTGGATGCAGCAGTTGACGTCGCGAAAGATTTGGGGGCAGTGAGTGCAGTGATTAGAGATTCTATGGGAAGGGTCTTAGATTGGAAAATTATTCAATTTCCTTTCTTAAAAGATCCTCTTCTTCTTGAAGCTATTGCAGTAAAGACAGCAATGGAGTTGGCTTCTGAAAGGAATTTTGATAATTGTATCGTGGAAACAGATTGTAAAATAGTGGCAGATGCTATTGAAGGGAAACAACAAGCTCATCTCCATGTCATGGATATAGCGGCAGATATCAAGAAGCTTTTGTTCCAGAGACCAAGTATTTCTTGTAATTTTATTCCACGATCGTGTAATACCTTAGCCCATGATCTCTCAAAGGCCTCCTTGGATAAATCTTTCTTTGATGATTTCGTTCGTCAAAAGGCCTTTATAGCTTGTAAGAGTTAACTGCAATTAATAAAAGATCTTTGACAAAAAAAAAAACAAAAAAAAAATTCTTATAAAAAATATCTATTATATATGGAGAATTATTCTATGGTCTTTGAGTTTTGGACAAACTTATTTTTAGATTGCAGTTTTAAAACTTAAGCTATGAGATATTTGACTTTTGATACATTATATTGTTAGGTCATGTGGTCTTTTTTTTTTTTTTTGGTCAAAAATCCATTAGTCAACATCAGTTGGTCAATAAATTTGTACACTTATTTCCAAAATACCCTTCTAAAATAATTTATTTTTTTAAATAATAATTATTTTGATTTTGAATTAGAAGGAGAATCAACGCATCATTCATGCCACATCCACCTACGGTGATCATATCACCAAACCAAATAACCAATACCACCAAATGACCAAGCTTGAATCGGTGAGAAACGTGGTCAACAGATGTCTAAAACGGTGGCCAGAGAGCAAAGAATCGACCCGGCCATAACTTTTGGGCCGTTCATGTCGAGCGAATTTTCATCTACATCTAGTAGCTAAACAATAACTTTGAATACATATTTGAAATTCTCTAATTAAGATCAACATTTTGACATAAAGTTTGGCCAATTTCGTTACCGTTTTCGGAGATTAAGGCCGATATTCTTTTTTTCCATTTTCCTATCAAACTGTGCATGTACTACATGTATATAAAAATAATTTATTGTCTAAATAACCACGAAACAATATTTAACATGCACATTGTTTGCCTAAACCTCAAAAAATAAAAATTCTGCTAAATGATATCTATTAACACGTTAGCATGACAATTAAACATATAGCATTGGAGAAAATTTTTAAAATTTTCTTTCAATTTTTCTAATGTTATAAATAACTGGAGTAATCCATACTTGCTTTGAAGATGTTAAAAGATAATTTTAATACTAATACTATTTATTGATTTTTTAAGGAAAATGTTATTCTTTTTGTTTGGGACAGGAAAATATTATTCATTGATTCACAGTGGAAAAAAAATAAAACAGAATACATTGAGTCGCAATGTTGAACATATTCAATTTATCTTGGATCACACAGCATACCAGAAAAAACAAGACAATTATTTCGAAAAAGAAAAGACGAGACAAGTGGACAACCTAGACAGGACCTTCCGACTGGATCCGAAATTTTGCATTTCCCCCATGGGCTGGCCCAGTTTTTGGCCTCAAATTTGAGTTGCCCTTGGATAATTCAGCTGTAACTGTATTTCATCTCATCACCACACCTTACCAGTATCCAAGACCTGATTTCCACAGGAGAAAAAATGCCTCCCTCATTTCTCCGATACTCCAAAACTGCTGTAACTATCACTCGCTCTGTCATCTTCCCGCCAAAACCACGACCACTCTTCTTCCACTCCTCATCATTTCATCTCCGCCGACAGATCGAACAGGATCAACATCAGTATCAGAAACAGCAAGAATCTCTAAATTCCGATGACGTCTCCAAATCCCTAATTGGGTCACCTTCTCGAGTACAAAAGCTTATAGCTTCTCAATCAGATCCTCTCCTAGCCAAGGAAATATTCGATTACGCTTCTCGCCAGCCTAATTTTCGACATTCTTACTCTTGCTATCTCGTTCTTATTCTCAAACTTGGTCGGTCCAAATACTTCTCTCTTATCGATGAGCTTCTCATTGACCTAAAATCCAAAAATTTCGAAGTAAAATCGAATCTTTTCTCTTATATAATCAAAATCTATGGAGAAGCCAATTTGCCAGACAAGGTTCTCAAAACGTTCTACACAATGCTTACATTTAACTGTAAGCCTTTGCCCAAACAGTTAAACCTCATCCTTGAATTCCTTGTTTCTCATCGGAACTACATGAAACCTGCTTTGGATCTTTTTAATAATGTTCACAGATATGATGTTACGCCCAACACTAAATCGTACAACATTTTGATGCATGCGTTTTGTCTAAGTGGGGATCTCAGTATTGCATACAAGTTGTTCAATCAAATGTTCAAGAGAGATATTTTACCAGATGTTGAGTCTTATCGAATCTTGATGCAAGGATTGTGTAGAAAAAGTCAAGTTAATGGAGCTGTTGATTTGTTGGAGGATATGTTGAATAAAGGTTTTGTGCCTGATTCTTTCATTTATACTACTTTATTGAATAGTTTGTGCAGGAAAACTAAGCTTAGGGAGGCATATAAGCTTCTTTGCAGAATGAAGGTTAAAGGGTGCAGTCCTGATATTGTTCATTATAATACGGTTATACTGGGGTTTTGTAGAGAAGGACGAGCTATGGATGCTTGCAAGGTTCTTGAAGACATGGAGTCTAATGGGTGCTTGCCAAATTTGGTGTCTTATAGGACTTTGGTTGGTGGGTTATGTGACCAGGGGATGTTTGATGAAGCAAAGAGTTATTTGGAGATAATGGTATCTAAGGGGTTTTCCCCACATTTTTCTGTTTCTCATGCTTTGATAAAAGGGCTTAGTAATATCGGTAAGATTGAAGAAGCTTGTGGAGTGGTGGAGGAATTACTGAAGCATGGAGAAGCTCCTCTTCTGGAAACTTGGATGATTATTGTATCAAGGATATGTGAAGTAGATGATTTGGGGAAGATAGGCCAAATTATTGACAAGGTTAAGAAGGTAGAAATAAAGGGCACTACAAGATTAGTAGAGGCAGGTATTGGTTTGGAGGAGTACCTGATCAAGAAAACACAAAGAAAATGGCGAGTTTAAATGCTTTTTGGCATATTACTGACTAATTTTTTCACCTACAGACACAGACTTTTGCTCTTTGGACAATTGAATTCCAGGTGTGATGAATGAATTTGCACCCGAGACTGAGAGTTTGCTTCAGAAAAATGGATGCACTGTTTCTTTGGCAATATGAAATCATGTTCACCAATTGCATTCTGCTCTGTGGCTAGATTACAGAAATGAGCATATTTCCCTGTCCTTAGCATGCTTAAACCTGGTTATGTCACCTCTAAACAGAGACCTTTGCTCTTTGGACATTTGAATTCCGGGTATAATGAATGAATTTGCACCTGAGAGTTTGCTTCAGAAGAATGGATGTGGTGTTGCTTTGGTAATATGAGATCGCATATTCACCAATTGCATTCTGCTCAGTGGCTAGATTACAGAATGGAGCATCCTTCCCTCTGTCCTTACTCCTTAGCACGCTAAAAACCTGGTCACTTCGGAAACCTTGAAAAATGCTTAGGATGTTACTGCAGTTAACCCAGGTGCCCATTTGCATTGTTGTTAGTTTTTCCTTGTGTAGAGTATTAGCTTTTTATTTATGCAGAGCAACCTACCGTGTTGTTTAAAGAAAGCTTTTATGCATGTGAAGTAACGCAGACCAAAAGTTCATTGCTCTAAAGAAGGGTATCAACTATCAAGTAAATAAAAGCACATTAATTTGCTGTTACCTATCAATGCAGATAAATACAGTAAGAATTAAAGCTCTAATAAGTACAATATGTAGACTGTCATTACAGAACTTTGAAGAATTGTAACAAGACGGGCACAGTTGGTTTGAGTTTCTCAATGACATTTTAACTAATGTACAGTACAAAACTTTGAAGAGTATCTGACCTCCAGTGCAAGGTAATGTAGCTTTTGAATTTGTTGAAATGAGGAAGGGACAGCGGATGCTTTGCAATATAATATTTCTGATAAAGAAATTCATCCATAACAGATTCAAGCAAAGAAATTGTCTGTCGAGGCTCAGCTATCTCTCTCAACGCCTTTTTTTACTACTAAAGCCCGACGATGAAACTCCTGCAAAGGAGATTCAATTGAGTAACAAGCTAAGGAGAAAGAGAACAATGGAAATCTCAAATGAGGTTAGATTATAAACATATTAGCGGACTCAACTGTTCCATTCATAGAAAGTGCAGCATCACGCTCTGCAGCAGATGCAAAGGACAGAAAACCATAGGCACGGTTCTTTCCACCTTTTCGATCATACAACACTCTTGCACTAACTATAGTCCCAAACTTGCTAAATTGATCCCTCAGTTCGTCAGGTTTTACAGTCCATGCTAGATTGCCGATATACAGCTTGTTCGGACTTTCATAAAAGAGAGTTTTCATGGGTGTTGAATTCAATGCCTCAGGGTTTCTCTGATCAGACTTCATATCAACTGAAAATTTAACCCGCATTTCCCGCCCACCAACATCCTGTGACAACTAAAACTTCATAAAAAAACTCTCAAACAAGAAAAAAGAACAAAAAATGGCATAGAAATTATAGGAAATTTGACACTCAACAGATCCATCTAGTGCAGTAATCGCATTTTTTGCAGAATTTATAGAACCCAGAGTGACGTATCCACTTCCTCGACTAACATCAGTTTCAGGATTCTTTGAGACCTGTATCAATATCACCAAATGCAGAATCAGTACAGCTCATTGCAGCAACCAAATTTGATATTCACGTAAAAGCAGAACAAAACTCCCAAATGTTTAGCTCCAATTGAAGTTGAACCACAAAAATCTAATCTTTTACCGTTCTTAATTCTGCTTCCATGTTCAACAGAGGAAAAAACCCCAAAAAAAAGCAAAAAATGGTAAGAATTAGTACATAATTTACCTCCACAGAAATGACAGTTCCATAGGGACTGAACATATCTACAAGTTGTTGACGGTCACAGCTCCTTGGAAGATTACACACGTACAGTTCACATGGTCTTGGCTGTTTCTTCAATTCCTGGCCCAAATTATCGCCTTCGCTCTCGCCGGCATTTTCCGCTACTGACGTTTCCTCTTCTACCACGGCTAAGATTTTCAAAACCCTCCTACCTTTGTTTGGTTGCCATTGCAGAGGAGACGAAGAAGAAGAAGAAGAAGAAACATGATTCTCACGAGAGTTGGAGTGGCGCAAGCAAGAAAGCTTTGGGGTTTGAAGTTGGATTAAGGAATGCAAAGGCAACGATTCAGCTCGGATAGATGAAGGAAGAGAAGGTAATAAGAATCGAATGGTTGCCATTGTAGGAGAGGGAGGTTATACTTTGGAAGGGGATAAGGATTTTGTTAGCAAAACTACAATTTTTTTTTTTCCTCTCAAAAAATTATGATTTAGTACATGAAAATCTGTAAATTAATACTTACAATATTTTCTGGAAAAAAAAAATTTTCTAAAAAATCTAATTAAATCGCTGGTTTTTTACTAGTTAAATTTAATTTCATATTTTTAAATAAAATTTAAAACATATTAAAAAGTGTATTTTATTCAGAATTCATTATGAAATATATTTATGAATCATTTATTTTCAGTAGGCATTATAATAAATTATTTTTCATTAAGTATTTTTGAAAATATAGAAACTTAATCATTAATTTTATAAAGTTCAGGGACTAACTTATAAATATCTTTGGGTTGGGGAATTTCGGGTCCAAATGGAAAACGGGTCGGACCCAGGGTCACTTGTTTTTCATTTTTGAGTACTAGCCAGTCCAGTGTAACCATTTCCAGTACCGGAAAAATAAAAATGCCATCGACTGCTAACGGATCCGTTCCGAAATCTCACGAAGAAGATGAATCCACCAGTTCCAGTGTATCCTCGCCCACTTTTTCTTCTTCTATCAAGTTTGGCACGCCGGAGGCTTTGGAGCATGTGCGTAATCTCACGGACGTCGGAGCTATGACGCGGTTGCTCCACGAGTGCATCGCTTACCAGAGGGCTCAAGACGTCGACCTAGATAACCTCCTCGCACAACGATCAGATCTCGACAAGCATCTTATCCATCTCCAGAAATCCGCAGAGGTCCTCGATATTGTTAAGGCGGATTCGGATCATATGCTTGCCAATGTCAGCTCAACATGTCACCTTGCGGACCATGTCAGTGCCAAGGTTCGAGAGCTCGATCTAGCCCAGTCGAGGGTAAGTGCCACGCTTCTACGCATTGATGCGATTGTGGAAAGAGGAAATTGCATCGAGGGAGTAAAAAATGCTCTGGAAGCAGAAGACTACGAAATGGCTGCCAAGTATGTTCAGACATTTCTGCAAATTGATGCGAAGTATAAGGATTCTGGATCGGACCAGAGAGAACAGTTGGTAGCGTCAAAGAAGCAACTGGAAGGAATAGTTAGGAAACGACTTTCAGCTGCCGTGGATCAGCGAGATCATCCAACGATTCTGCGATTTATTAGGTTATATTCGCCTTTAGGATTGGAAGAAGAAGGGTTGCAGGTGTATGTAGGGTACTTGAAAAAAGTGATATCCATGAGATCTAGGCTTGAATTTGAGCATTTGGTGGAGTTAATGGAGCAGACCCATACTCAGAATCAGGTTGATTTCGTTGGATGTTTGACGAATTTGTTTAAAGATATAGTGCTGGCCATTGAGGAAAATGATGAAATTTTGAGGAGTCTTTGTGGGGAGGATGCAATTGTTTATGCCATATGTGAATTGCAGGAGGAATGTGATTCAAGGGGTTCTTTGATTTTGAAGAAATATATGGAGTACAGAAACTTAGCTAAGTTGTCAACAGAGATTAATGCCCAAAACAAGAATTTGCTCACTGTTGGAGTGCCAGAAGGGCCTGATCCTAGGGAGGTTGAATTGTATTTGGAAGAGATACTTTCTTTGATGCAACTAGGTGAAGATTACACCGGATTCATGGTGTCAAAGATCAAAGCATTGAGTTCTGTTGATCCAGAATTAGTGCCACGGGCCACCAAGTCCTTTAGAAGTGGAAGTTTTAGCAAAGTAGTGCAGGATATTACTGGATTTTATGTTATTTTGGAGGGCTTCTTTATGGTTGAAAATGTAAGGAAAGCTATAAGGATAGATGAGCATGTGCCTGATAGTCTTACCACTTCCATGGTGGACGATGTGTTCTATGTTTTGCAGAGTTGCCTGAGAAGGGCAATATCCACTTCAAATATCAGTTCTGTCATTGCAGTATTGAGTGGTACTAGTAGTTTGTTAAGTAACGAATATCATGAAGCTTTGCAACAAAAACTGAGAGAACCAAACCTTAGTGCGAAGCTGTTTTTGGGTGGTGTTGGTGTGCAAAAGACTGGGACAGAGATTGCAACTGCATTGAATAATATAGATGTGAGCAGTGAGTATGTCCTCAAGCTAAAACACGAGATTGAAGAGCAATGTGCAGAGGTAAGTGAAAATTCTTAATTTTTTGAGTAACGTTTCTTTTTTGCTCCTTTAAAGTTATGTAAAGTTGTCTTCAGTTTCTAGTTTTCTATCGAAAATTACTACCTGTCTTTGTTGGAATGAGAATTCAAAATTACTAGTTTAGGCTAGGATTCAGCTAAATAAAGTCTGAAATTGACTGTGCATGAGTTTTCTATTCTTGTCCTCCTTTTTTGTGCAAAGGGTGCTAGACCAATTAAGGGCCACCTCTTCAGCCAGATTAATAGAAGGATGAACTAGATATGGTGTAGGAACATATTAAATTTTCAGTTGCACTTCATGAATCTTACAGGGGTAGTTATGATTTGTTCTCTCTAGTTTAACAAAATTTCATGACTATTCTTGTGTAATTTGTATTTTTAAAGGACTATATTATTTTGTCCTATTACTTTTATTTTCTTTCAAATCATATGTGAAAAGGCTATAATATTGTTCAAAACCATCAAATTAGTTAAAGTAACCTCTAAAACAATTTTAATTTTAAATAAAATATAAATTAATTAAATTTAGTTTAACATAATTAATATAAATTTATTTACTTTAAATAAATTTAAAATGAGTTTAGTTTTTTTTTTTTTACCAGTAAAATAAGTTTAGTTTGCATATACTAAAAACTGTGCAGGCTAAACAACATAATATGTTGAAGGATATCTTGATCATTTTGTAAAAAGGTAAAAACGACAGAAAGACTTTGATGTAATAGAATATAAATAGAGGAACTAAATAATATAATTTTGAAAATACATGAATGACTCATTAGTATTGTGAAACTAGAAGGGCTAAATCATAATTACCCCATTTAAAGGCTTTTCGCCCAGTAATTCTCCGAAATTTGTTTGAATCTGTCAAATTGACGGGATGTTTGTTAGGATGTCTTCAAGTGCAACATACTGGATGTTCCGGGAGTATGGTCCTCTTTGGAAGTGACATTGTTGATTTATAGGGTTCACCTTCCTTGCTATCCTAAAAAAAAAACATGCACCACAGACTAAGTTAGGCTGGGGTAAGGTATTGGAACCGGTGTCTTTTCTCCAGCCTTTTTAACTGAATGGGAAGGTATTGAAACGTTGGTAATCGTTAGGATGGCTTGATAGGTGGGTAGCCTGCTACTCACTAGGGAATCTTTCTTCAGAACAAACCATGTGCTTACTTACTCCTCCTTGGTTTTTTTGACAGAAAATCATATTTTAGGACTAGGTTCTGCCTTGTGTCTGCCAGAACAATCTAGTTCGATACACACCTACTTCATCAAAAGAAAGGGATTAGACATTTTACCCTCGTGTTATTTTTGGGGAAAAGGGGAAGAAGATGGCAGCAGGAAGCTGCTCTGGGCTGAAATTTGGCAGTTTGAAATTGCATGTAAACAAAGTATAAGTGTCTGTTTAGGTAAACAATTAGCCCTACTATCCGCTGTCCATAAGGTGCATAATTCTAGCTGTAAGCTTGGGCAAAGATATGCTTCTGTGGGTTTATTTTGTGACCACAGTGATTGGGTAGCACTTTATTCTTACTGGAAAATCTCTCATTTGTTCAAGAGGTTTTTCTTGTTTTACGGATGCCTCCTCATGCGGCGGTTTGTAAGTGTGAGAACTTAATGGTCAAGTGGGCCAAGATCAAGTGGGCCAAGAGGGGTCGAGAAGACCTAAGATTGTTTGGAAGGAGGTAATAACTAGACATTTACGAGTCTTAGATATTGTTGCGGATTTGATTCATAATAGACTTAAATGGAGACGTAAAATCTGTGTCATGGAAAGAACCTAAGGATTGTGATGAGGTTAAATGGAGACTGCTATTGTTATGTTTTATGAGGTTAACCGTTGGAGGATCCATACAGCTGACCCCAATTTGTTTGGGACTAAGGCTGCTTCTTGTTGTTGTTCAATAAGTTTTCTGCTACTGCTACTGGCTTTGTTCAAAATGAATTCATTCTACTAAAGTATTGTTTAACGCTCTCATGTGTTCTATAACTTGTACAATTTTTCTGAAGGCAGGGAAAGTTAATTTGTAAGTATCATTTTTATTGGGTGACTGTATTGGAACTCAATTTACATGCTACTGTGTCTAAAATGACAGTTGCAACGTTAGCTCAGATTTGTCTGCGGCGGTTTTTTTTTTTTCCGACTTCTAAGGAAATTAGCATCTTAAGTGAACAGCTAGCATGTCATATAAGTGTAATCAATTGATAACAACTGGAGTTTTCTTTCATGATACTGTGCAATTCAATATATCATAAAGTTATGTGGTTTAGGCTGGTGCTTATTTGTCAAAATTGTTCCATACCTAGGAACTCAACAAACTCTACCTATTTTCTGCAGGTATTCCCTGCACCTGCCGATAGAGAAAGGGTGAAATCTTGTTTGTCAGAGTTGGGTGATATGAGCAATACCTTCAAGCAAGCCCTGAATGCTGGCATGGAACAACTTGTGGTAACTGTGACACCTCGAATTCGGCCAGTGTTGGATAGTGTAGCAACCATTAGCTATGAGCTATCTGAGGCGGAATATGCAGATAATGAAGTGAATGACCCATGGGTCCAGAGGCTTCTCCATTCTGTTGAAACAAATGTGTCATGGCTCCAGTCGCTAATGACAGCCAACAATTATGATTCATTTGTACTTTTGGTCATCGACTTCATTGTAAAGAGGCTTGAAGTGATTATGATGCAGAAAAAGTTTAGTCAGCTTGGAGGGCTACAACTTGACAGAGATATAAGAGCTCTGGTTAGCTATTTCTCCAGCATGACTCAAAGGACTGTTAGAGACAAGTTTGCCCGTCTCACTCAAATGGCAACCATCCTGAACTTGGAGAAGGTATCTGAGATTCTAGATTTCTGGGGTGAAAACTCAGGACCTATGACCTGGAGATTAACCCCTGCTGAGGTTAGGAGAGTGTTGGGCCTCAGAATTGATTTTAAACCTGAAGCAATTTCCGCTCTGAAGTTGTAATTCTGAAATTGTTGTTGTTTCCTCGACCAGTTAAAGGTGCAGTCTTCTGCTGGGTTATATATATTAATTGCTATATTCTTTTATTGTTTGCTGAGGCTGAACTTCCTGTATGGATTCTTTACCATTTAACCTGATTACAGAAATATTTTTGGTTCTTCCAGCCCTATGTTTTTTTGAGTTAATGTGAATTTTGTACTTTTTTTATTACCCAGGGGAATGTAAAGGGATACTTAGATTCTGAGGCAACTAGTGAAATTTGCTTGTAAAATTTTGGGACATGCTTACAGTATAATACTTTATAATCTCTCTATCCATGAGTAGTTGGAATATAGAGCAAAATAAAGAAAGATTAATTTATAAAAGAATTCGGCTGCTTTTGTAATTTCACTCAGAATTTGTAATGGGTGCAGAGAATTATTTCAGACACCATTTTTGTGATGGATTTTAAGGCTGAAATTGTGCAGGCAGCTTAAGGTTTCAATTCATGGCATGCATATCAGAGCCGCATTGCCATTATAATGAAATTAGCTGCTTGCTTGACAATCTGCTTCAGTCAAATTTATAAAAAGAGAGGTCTTTATTATTTCATTCCATCATCTTTTTCCTTGGCTATTTTTAACTCCTTCCTGCATCCTGTCCATCATCTTTTTCCTTGGCTATAATAACAAAGTCTCATAATTGAAAAATTGTGAAGTCAAATTTAAAAATTGAGTACGCAATCCAAGCCCAGCTAATTAACCAAAAAAAAATCACAATTAATAATTTATCATTCGGTCACAGAAATTTCCAAAGGTAAGACGGAAGCATTTGGCTTTTTTACTACAAACAATAATTCAAAGAACGAGCATTAATTAGAGAGCAAAACCCAAAATTTAAATAGAAAAGCAACCTAAAAATACATATCCTGCTTACAAAAGAGAAGCATTACATTTCAAGTATGAGCACAAGCGATTGCTAGCTATAACCAGTATGAACCTGTGACGATTAACTAAGAGCCAGAAGAAGTAGGGTTAATGGATTTCTCAATTCCAAAAAAAATTACTTAAACATGAGCAGTGCCCTCTGTGAATTTGGGATCCTCGCATCTGTACCGCCCATCAGGACCAATACCAAAGCCTTTAGGATCTGCAAAGACATTCTCGAGCAGTTGGTTGCGAGCTGGGTGAGGACTGTTGTCCGCAAACTCAACAGCATCCTCAACCACTTCGTCTATCTTCTTTTCAATGGCCTTTAATTCTGCTTCGCTAGCTAGTTTGTTCTCGATCAAGTACTTTCTCAAAGATGTGATGGGATCCCTAGCAGCATAGTGAGCCTTCTCAGCTGCAAACAGAAACCAAAATATTAATGAATATAATGACTGAATATAAAACAAAAAATATTAACACAATTCTCCTGTGGCTGGGGACCAGTTTAACCATGTTTTACATATGAATACTTAATGTCCACATAGGTATTCCTAATCTGGAGGGCAATGGAATCTAAACCAGGCTACTAATTTCGAACTGAAACACATTTCATCATCAACTATGGTCACAAAACAAAATTGCAGAAGCCAAAAATATCTCAAGGGTTTGAAAATATCAGCTAATAAATTATGATGAACATTAAAAGAAGATGTTAAATCATCATTCCAATGACACTGCTATTTTTCGGGTAATCTGAATATGCTTCCTAATCCTAAAGCAACAATACCTAAATACGGCAAGGGTGAACATGAATACCAAGTATTCACAAGAGCCCAAAAGGAAGGAACAATTACATGGATGCAAATATGCAAAGCTCAGGCAATCAAATAATGCTTCACAATTTAATGCAGAAGAGCCTTCTGCAAAATCTCTGTAAATAAACCTACTAAAACAAATTTCAAATTCTTAATCATATTAAAACGTCAAATGTAATAAAAGCTTTGTATTGAGGAGGAAGCTTAGACAAGGGACTAAAGATCAATCATGCAAAAGCTAAACTCTAGCATACTGGAATGCTAATCACAATTCACGTACAAACAATTAGGCCACCTGAAATTCTAACATTTTATTCAATAACTAGAAGCAAAGTAGATACCAAATTTATGAATTATAATCCTCACCAGGGTCACGGAGCTCATCAGGATCAGCTAATGAGTGCCCTCTAAACCTGTAAGTCTCGCATTCCACCAATGTTGGTCCATCTCCATTCCTAGCCCTTGAAATTGCCTCCTTGGCCACCTCCCTCACCTTCAAAACATCCATTCCATCAACATGAACACCTGGCATTCCAAATGCTGGACCCTTCTTCCAAATTGCTGGATCTGAAGTTGCTCTGAGGTGCGACATTCCAATTGCCCACAAATTATTCTCCACAACAAACACAATGGGTAATTTCCACAACGCTGCCATATTTAAACACTCATAGAACTGTCCATTGTTACAAGTTCCATCTCCGAAGAATGCCAAAGTCACATCATCACAGTTTTGCTTCAAAACATCCCTTTTATATCTTGAGGTAAAGGCAGCCCCGGTGGCTACTGGAATTCCCTCACCAATAAAAGCAAAACCACCAAGCACATTGTGCTCTTTGGAGAACATGTGCATAGATCCACCTTGGCCTCGACAACAACCAGTGGTCTTGCCAAAGAGTTCGCTCATTACAGCTCGTGCAGGCACACCCTTGCTCAGTGCATGCACGTGATCACGATAAGTGCTCACAACAGAATCACTCTGTTTCAAAAGCTTGATGAACCCAGTTGACACAGCCTCCTGGCCGTTATAGAGATGAACAAAACCAAACATTTTCCCCCTGTAATACATCTGGGCACACATATCCTCAAAAGCTCTGCCCAACACCATATCCTCGTACACCTCCAAGCCTTCCTCTTTTGTGATCAACTGAATATAGGAAACAAGTAAATGAGAAAGATAGTAAACCATTGATCTCTATTTAGCTGAATAATTAGTTTAAAGCTCATCAGACTTACACCCAACCAGCCTGACATTTCTAAGTAAAATACTTGGGTATTAAAGATGAATGTGAGATAGAAGACAAAAAACATAAAAATGAATATGTTCCTATTATAGCAAATAGAAATACAGCAGTAGCTTTAATTGAGTGTTTTCTCTAGCAGTGATGTTAACTAAAAACTCCAAACGTTCAGCATCAAGCAAAAGCCAAAACTTCAGTGGAAAAAATTCAAAAGAGCAAATAGTCCGAAGCAAAAAAAGCAGTAATAAACTCAGAAAAGAGCAAAATTTAATAGAAAATAGAAACATAGAATACCAGATTAGAGGTTGATTTGAGTTTCTTTTCCTTAACAGCTTCGGATACAGCAACAACAGCAGATCGACGATGGGAATTGAATTGATTAAATTGAGAAGCAGAAGAGCAACGAAGCTTACGGGTAGATCCAAGAAAAGAAGCAGAGAATTTAGGAGGATCAAAAAGAGGACGGCTTTCGTGAGATCTGGAGGAGGTGGAATTGAGAGGTAAAGGCTGGGTAAACTTGGTAGCAGAGAAAGAAGCCGCCATTGGAGCAGAGCAGGAGATTCTTCTTCTTCTTCTACTTCCTCTAAAGGGAAAATGGGATATTGAGGAAGAGAAAGAAAGAGAATGGAGAGGGAAAGAAGAAGAGAGGGGAGTTTAAGAGGAGAAAAAGGGACGGAGGAAACGAGGGAAGAGAGCGTAGAAGAAAACGCCTAAGCTAAGAGATTGAAAGAAGCACCTAACCCCCAACCGTTTTTTTAAGGGCTTCTTTTTTAGGCATAGAGAAGTCAGTTAACAAGTGTGTGACTCTTGTTTTGTTGTAGCCTTCTTCTTCCTACAGTTGGCCTTTTTTTCCACTTCTACTCTTAACTCTCTCCTCCATTTTTATTTTTTGTCTATATTTTCCTTTATTATTTTTTGCTTGGCGAATTGTTAGTATATTCCTTGCTTAAATTCATGATGCTTAGATGACGACTTTCGTCTTATTCAAAATCAGGAAAAAATCACTTACTAATTTATTTTTTTTTTTGATATAGTCACTAATTTTTTAAAATTGTATTAATTACACAAAACAGTAAGGGTTTTTTTTTTTCCTTTTTTAAAGTTCTCTTTTAGGATTGGGTGAATGATTTTTACTACTCAACTATGCTTTAACGTGTTTTACGTACTAAATTTTTGTTGTGACCCTGTATTTGTTTCTCTATTTTATTAATGTATTTGTGCTCGCCCATGTTTGTGTCGTTTATCTAATTGTTAACAAAAAAAAAAAAAAGATCCTAGCAATTGCCATCTTTCTAATCCAAAACTATATCGTTTTCCACGTATAAGGAATGCTTCTAAAAGATGAAATTATTATTCAACATATCAGTTTACCGAATTTTTTGGTTTGAAGGAAATGATAGGAATAGGTGATGCAACTGGTCCTAAAGGCTAAAGCATAGTACTAATTTAATTTTACGACATCCCTCTCAAACAAATAATATCCAATAATAATTATAGCATTTGTCCCATTTTAATTTTGATTTTATTGTAAGTGATGTTAACTTGTGGTGCGGGTACAAACGCTAGCCAAAAAGCAAGCTAGCTTAGTGTTACAAAATGCATGTGTTTTGTGGTTTTGCGAAAGTGGATGAGACATCCAACGCAGCAACTGATGAGGTTTTAAACTTCTACTTTTGTGTTAATAAATGATAAGCTCATAAGCCCATGCTCTTATTATAACTCAAAACATCATAAATAACTAGATCACAAGCTCATAAGTCTATGCTTACTTCTACTTCCTAGTTTCACATATCAGTTACCAAATTACAAACGAATTGGAAATTCAACTACATAATTATTATCTTTTCTATCCTCCAAGAAAATCAGGATAGTTCTTGGGTACTCAGTTTCCTCTATTAAGTTTATGAAACTACAAAAAGCCAACACTATTTTATGAAATTGCAAAAAATACAATATTCCGTAATAACCATGGCATTGAAATTGAAGAACCAGTTCGTCCGCATCCCATACCTGAGACTCGCCAACTGAAAGCATTGGTCCAGTCCACTGATGTCACAGGAAGATGATATTTCATACTCTTCCAAATTTACAACAGAATCAGCCATGGAAGGTAGCTTCAGAGCTTTGCTTGATCCAAATAACAGCTTAAAGTGCCCGTATGCTTGCAACAGCAACAACAAAAACAATAAGCTTTAGTCCCAAACAAGTTGGAGTGGGCTATATTGATCCTCCAACGATTAACCTCTCCAAACATAACGAAAGCAGTCACACAAGCCTTAAGTACTTTCTATGACATGGATTTTTCGTCTCCATTCAAATCTGTTATGAATCAAATTCATATCGATATCTAAGGCTCATAAATCTCTAGATATTACCTCCTTTCAAATAGTCTTAGTTCTTCCTCAACCCCTCTTGGCCCCCTCGACTATCAAGTTCTCACACTTACGAACTGCCGCATGAGGAGGCTTCCGTAAAACGTTATACCATACAATAGAAGTCTACCTTCTCTCGCTTTATATTTATAACTTACGCTACGTGGACTTTCTCACCAAACAAAATTTTATTATAACAACATGGACACAAATTGTAATTTATACATAAAGATGTATTTACCAAATAATATATTGGGGTCAAAAAAACTCGAGTCAGTTTGGCTGCGTAGCTCAGCCTCAGATCAACAAAATTCATCAGCTGAGATATCATTGTCAGACTGTACAAAATGACCATGTCATCGTTTACTTCCCTTGTCTTTGCCTACAAAAAGCATCATCCATGTTTTACAATTGGAAAAAATAGCAGGGTACTTGATACGAAGTATGATTTCATGGAAACTTACCAAAAATACTTGATTTAAACTGGAATGGAATTGATGATCCTCTCCCTTTTATTTCCCTGAGTTGCCTTCTCCTACTGGGTTTTTCAACATTAGAAATAGTACTACTCTCTCCAGTCATTAGCTCGGGTCCTTTCTTTACCCTTTCATGATAAACAGCTGGTGGGGCAAGCCTTAGCAGCGGAACGTTTTCTATCTGGACCAATTTCTTGTTTTCCCGAAGTTTTGTCAAGACTTCAAACTGCAGCATCCAAGTATAATTTTGATCAGCTACTACTCCCTCTGTTTGATTTACTTAGATAAAATTTACGAATTCGGAGTTTGATTTACATAGGAATGCTTAGTCTATATGTAAAATTATTGTACAAAAACATTAACCATAAACCACCAAATCAAGTTGATTTCTATATTAACTCTACTATAAGGATATTAAAGACAATTTATTTGCAATTTTGAACTTGCCTTAAATCAAACAGAGGGGGTAACATTTAACACTAAGGCTATATTTGGCACATGGAATGTTAAATAAAATAGAGAATGCAAAGGGACAGAAATTTCACACACATTTCTATTTCATTTATTTATTAACATGCATTAAATAGAAATCTAATTTTATTCCTTTGGTTGATTTACAACAACAAAGGAACAAAATGGAAAATTACTAAAAATATTAAATGCCAAAATGAGAAGCGTATGATATGTAAACAAAACATTTTCTATTCCATCAACTGAACATGGCCTAAGTGTATGATACAAACCAAAACATTGACTTACCCGTGATATTTGGTGCTGCCCATGTGGATTGTCTAATGAATCTTCATGGGGAAGTAAAATGCTACTCCCGTGTGCTCGTTTGGGTCTCGTTGAAACCTTATCCAGTAAACCATTTTCAGGAAGGACGGATTTGTTTCTAGAACTCTTAGTATTTTTTTTAGGCATGCAAATAGGGCATCCAGACATGGAACCTTTAGTTGATGAGTCACTCCCAAGAAGTTCACATTGAAGATGAGTCGCATGACCGCAGCTGAAAACTCGAATACGAAAACCAGGGGAATCCTTGGTCAGAAAGCAGTTACATATACAGCAGAGTAGACTCCGGGGAGCATATCCATGAGATGCACCCTTCTTCAGTAAACTCATGGTATAGAATGTATCGTCCTCTATCAAGGACTTTGCAGTATCCTAAATGTCAAAAGAAATATTTAATGAGGAAGAGATAAAAGGACTCAGTTTTAGACTGAGCACAAGTAAAGGGTGACAAAACAAAATGACTTAAAAAAACAAGAAATACCAGAATTCTCCTCTCAAAGCCATAGGTTCCAAGCATTCCCAATATTGTAATTTTGAAATCACCAAATTCCTGTCTACCATTATCAGCAAGAAGTTTTGACATGATGGTAGGAAGTCGAACATATCCTATCATTCCTTCAACAATCTCTTTGATGAACTGAGAGAACAATTTCCTAAGAATGTGAGCACCTTTGTGAGACTTTGAAATTTTCCATGAAACTATTGCCTCGTCATCTTCCTGTCCACCCAGTGTTTCAGCTAGCACTCCAACATGACTTTCTTTTACTACCTTTTTATCACCATATGAATTCATCAAAGGTTCACAAAACCTGCATTGGTTGTTGAGGATTGTCAATGTAGTTAAAGATATTTTTTTTTTTTTTTTTGTGTTAAATCACAGTTCCTGGATATTGCTTGAAAATGAAAGCATGATGTTGCCAAGAGTTCAAAATGCAAAAAAGGCCCAAAAATCGTAGGTGCTGAGCAGAAAGAATGTGAATGCACGCCCCTACTGAACCCAAGCATAAATTTTTGTAACATGTATAATGAACTCAGAAAATAAAGAATAATTCAATCTATGTGAAATATCAAAATGATGGTGCCTGATTTTCAGTCACGAGTCTAGTTATCATGAGTGAAATAAACTCGATCATGCATCACAACCTTACATCTGAAAACTGGAAGGGAATAAAAGTGGTGAGCTGGCAACATAGAAATCTTTTGTAGGGGGAGCTGAATCTAAACTATTCAAAATGGTTGAAGAATGTATTATCCTTCATCATAACATAGCACAAATAAATGCAATCAATGAATCACAAATGCATAACCTGATTACTTCCACAGCAAACCAGAAATTAAATCAATGCATAACATGGAACTTACGAGTCAAGTAATTTAAACCAGAGTGTCTCTGATTCCTCAGGTTGCAAACGAGGGGTATTTCGCTGACACAATCCAATACAGGAATTCAATATGCTGCGTACATCATCAACCTGTGAAATATTCTAGAAAATTGGTTCAAGTTGTCCAAGGACATATAAGCACCAAGAAGAAGTAAAGAAGGAAACAAAATAAGCTTAACCGCAGAAAAACTCAGATATGCAGACCTCTTTCATTTTTAAAACAGTGCCATAGTGATTGAAGCTAGCAGAGCCACCAAAAGCTTCATTTGTAAACATACCATCCACAGCTGTGTCAAGCTCAGCAAATTTAATATTGAGGTCAGAAAGTGTGAGTAAAAGAGCACTCCCAACATCACCAACCCTTTCCAACAAGAATGCAGCAGCATCTGTTATCCCATATTCCTGGCAAAGGCGTAAACAGTGCTCTACCCGATAGCTATCAAAAGTCTCCAGGAATTTGAGAACCGAATGACGCTCATACTGGCATAATAACTGCAAAAATAAAATATACAAAATTTAGCATATGATAACCACAAGAATGAGACATCATGTCCAAGTCTAGTGTATTGTATTCATCAAGAATCAAAGGATAAGCAATAAAAGGTGAAGTGAAATGTGGAGTCATCACAAAACTACAAATTAATCAGAATCAATCTTCTAAACAGCAAACTCATGAAAAGAGAAATAGCCACATCAAGCCCCGTGACCCATGAATAGCAGATAGACCAGCATGACCTGAATCATGGATCCAAACAAGGCTTTGTCTCCATTTTACAGTTGGTTTTATGCATTAGCAGCAACATAAGACTGAACAAACAATATTTGTTGGGATCTCATCTGTCAATTGGCAACAATAGAATGAATGCGCACCTCCATATAAAGCTCTATCATATCATCAGTCAGATGGATGGGATTATTTCGTATGAACTTGGGAAAATCAGAGATTCTCTCTAGGTACACCTCAAATCCTCTCTGCCGATCTTCCATTCTTCTTGCACTAAAAGTAGAAAGACTGTCATCCTTTTTTAAATGAGAGAAGTCAAGCGTTCCAGACAAGTAAACCTCAATTACTGTCTTTAAATATAGAAAGAGGCTTTTTGGATGAGACTGTAGTTTGGAGAGAATGTGTGTACTGTCGTTATTAAAATGGTCAATGACCAAAAGAAGTGTGCCCTCTCTGCAACAACAGATCACATGATTGATTAGAGAGGAAAGCTAAGTACCAAGCCAAAAAAAAAAATCCAGCAGATTCAGATTTCAAATCAAAATGATTTATTATAATAAAAGGCCTTACCTGCTCAAGACAACCAAATCTGGGATCCGAGACATGACAGCTGATTGAAAAGCATTGTGTTCACTGCCAATTAGCTGTGCTAAGGTATCATTGATATAGGAAAAGGTATGAATTGGTTCATCCACGTCTTTCATATAGCTATCCAATGCGGCAAGATACTGTTTCCTGATGTTGTAAATGAAGCCACAAACCTGAAAACCACATTAGACGAAACAGTATGAAGGCAAGGAGGATGAAATGTCAAATTTAAGAAGTATTCTCTCTGACACAATAACTCAAAATTGAACACAGCATAAATACCTGGTGGAAGCCTGCTTTCTCACAAAGCTGCAAGGTATGAGATGAGTTCCAATCAGTCTCAGGTACCACTTCCAGAAGAGCAAGCACCTGCTTCTCTCTGTGTTTTGAAGTTTTGGTACTATGAGTGGGAATGCTAGCTGAAAAATTGCTCTCCGATGTCAAGTACTCTAAAATCTGACTCAGCACGCTGCTTGAGACGCAAGCTTTTTTACATGCAACGTGGAATGCAATGAATTCAAAAAGGTTTCCCATGTCTCCCATTGAAGGCCACAGTTTGACAGATCCCACATCATCAGCTGTTTGGGGTGCCTCTATTTCAGTGATTTGGACAAGAGCATCTATAGTATTTTGAACCAATGAATTCCAGCTTTCAATCATTGTAACTTTCTCTTGCTCAGTCTCCTTATTCACAATGGCACTAATATTAGAAGAAAATTCAGTTCTTGAATTCTCATCATCTAAAAAAGCCAACCTCAGAACATCTAAAGTAGCTTCGGTATCTAATTCCAAGAGATGATAAAGATTCAGGTACGTTCCTCTAGAAGCTACTTCTGAATTCCGGGCATTTGAATTCTCTAGTAAAAACTTAACAAGTTCAGTCCTAAGAGATGGCAAACGCGTAGGAGATAGAGTTCCATGTCCTGCAAATATGACACTTTAACAGTTATAATCAAATATTATAATCTGTGGGCTATGGTTGTTTCCAGTACAATGCCAGTGAATATTGGAGAACACAAGTTAGCACAATAAACAATTTAAACAAAGAAACACAGTAACTTTAGATGAAAAGATAACAGTTCACCATCCTCAAAGCATGAAAAAACTCGAAGAATAACCAAGCTGTTGACTGAGACTTGCATACTGATAACAGAGCTCTTAGAGACCAAGAAAAAAGTTTAGGAACATTTGAAGTATAAATACAACTAAGCAGCAGCAAAATTCCATGCACAATTGGCAAAAACATGTATGACACTGGATTCGATTGCCATAAAACCATTTGTCAATGAATAAAGTTATCTCACATAAATTACATACTAATAACATCTCGCGTACAAAGACCATGTTGATAATCAGATTCAAGTAAGATTTTGTTTACTAAAAAAGTTTATAGAATATCACCACTAGTATATAAAAATTTTCCTCCAACAGTTGAATTGGATCTTATGATAACTAGAAAACACACCTGGTGGAAAGGCAATACCAGAAAAGCAATACTTCAGATAAACAAGCATCCTGTACCTGTTATGAGAACAGAAGTCAAATGTCATGCCTATGATGAAATAGCACATAATATGAAATCAATGTCAGTCCAATCAATCAACAGCTAAATAAGTCTACACTGTTCCAAGATTACTCAACTTTGCTTATGCATTTGTGTGTAAAAGGTACCAAGGAATTTCATTGACAAGCCACTCAATTGAGTCTGAGCCTTTATCTTGTAAAATCATAAAAATGTGCAGCTACAACTTAAAAAAACTCATGGACTTCAAGTTGTAAATCAATGATCCAATCCTATGATTTTTACTTCAATTTTTAAACTCGTTAAGTCTTAAACCAACCAACGAAGTTTGAAGAAAAAAACTCCACAGGAAAAAATCTTGAAATACAGCCACTGCTTTTTATTAGTAAAAAGCCATAAGTTTCATAAAGAAAAGCATTCTTAGACATGATAAAAGAGTCAAAATCAGTACCCAAGCGCAGCAGCCCTTTCTCCATGACTATTTCGTGAAACTATTAACAACTCTTCTAAAGGTGCCTTGAAATCATCCAATCCTTTATTGAAAAGATAAATCAAGGCACCATATAATCCATGCTCCCGGCAAAGCCTGACAACCTAAAAAAAGGAAGAATAAGTATTCACATTTTTTGTTGAAAAGTTACAGTATAATCATCACTTGAAAAGGAAATGAACCTGATTGAAATCCAGCGAAGATATGTCCATGTGAAGGACACATTGTTCAACTCTATGCAGCCATCCTTTGCTGCTGTAATGCTCTACTAGTGCTTTCATAATCTATACATGGAGAGGAAAGAGAAGAGAAGATAAATATAATTCATCAGTTGGCCATGGTATTTTTCACCTTTTTCTTTTAGTTCAACAACCAGTATGAATTTAAGGCTGATCAATGAGCCTTGAGTAATACCTCAGGAGGAAGAGAACCAAGCATATCCCTCAATATATATGGTTCCAGAAGCTCTAAAAACGTATCTAAAGCACAATAGAAAGACA
Source organism: Croton laevigatus (assembly GCA_949640765.1). Lineage (NCBI taxonomy): Eukaryota > Viridiplantae > Streptophyta > Magnoliopsida > Malpighiales > Euphorbiaceae > Croton > Croton laevigatus. The sequence goes on along the minus strand of CATIWJ010090620.1, from coordinate 12,636 downwards.
AAAGAGTGAGTTGAAGAATTAACATTCAACGGGCACCCTAGAGGCAACAGTATTATAGAATACTGCATCACACACTTGGTTAAATCTAAAACAAGGGGAAAAAAAGTACTTTTTTGCAAATTATAACATATCTTTTCTAATCATGTGCCGTACTTATTGTAACAGCAAAGCTGTAAAGCTTTTTAAGCCAACATGAATTGTACCACTGAAGGTAAAACGAAAGCCATAAGATCCCTCAGGTAAATATGAATTTAAAAGTTATGCCAAATCATGAAATAAAATATTCAGTTTGCTGAGTACGTCAATCTCCAAACACCAACATCTTAGTACCCATGAATTTCTGACGTGGTTGAAAACATACCTCTATGTTGAACAGCCACAAACTTTGAGAAAATTTCATCGAAAAGAATGTCAGTCCGACATATATGAACACAAAATTCTACTGCAACACCACCAACACGAGTAAATTGTTCTTTTATTTGCAAGTGAACAGAACTATTTCGACTCTTCAAATCATCTTGTTGTTCCACTTTTCCAATTTGGTTGCAAAATGCAACCGAAATATAAGAAAATACTTCATCTACATACGACAATAGCAACTCCACCAAATAGGGCATTATGGTTTCTTGTACAGCATCCACAGATTTAGGAAGGTCAATAACACCATGAGCTTGGCCATCATATAGCGTCATTGCCATGTTCAAGGCACCCATCCAATCCCCTGCACTACGCAGAACCTGAATCCGTTCCTTCCATGGGAGGAGCCGGGAAACAATAAGCTGCATGGGTCCAATTATGTATATTGAAGCTCCTCTGACCGCTATACTATTATGATAGGCTTTCTCAGGATTCCCATAGATATTTATAAGGTGTGTATGATATGCAACGAGATCATCCCCTCTAGAATCATCACCAACAAAGCTAGTCTGGTGAATCACTGTACCATCCTTTGCAAACAAATACAACTGTCCAGTTGAGGTAAGAACCACCAACATCTGGTCAAGCATAAAAGCTTTGTTAGCCTCAAGTCATAGGGAAAAAAAATGAATAAATGACAATAATACAAAGACATGCTGAATGAAATTGCGGGCGAACAAATATGCATGACAAAATGCACAACTAAAACCATACATGAGCATCCAACCAGGACACGCCTATGGCTGCACTTTCAAGAGACCATGTTCCATACACTTTCAGCTCTGATTTCACCAACTTTGCTACTTGGACTTTCCGATCCCAAGCAACTGCAAGCAATGAAACTCGCTCTGCAGCATCTGCAGTGACTTCTGCAGCAAAAAATTCTTTAGACAGCTGCCCCCTTGAAATCTAAGAAATACAATGACAACATACCAGATGGTGAACTGTGTGATTGTGTAGTACATTTCCACGCAGTATAAGGCATGGAACCCTCTCGGACTCCCTCTGGCTTCTTGAGTTGTGCATATACTTCCAAACTTGGAGTAAGCCGAACCTGTAATAAAGACATGGTTTGAACATATTCTGAACAATAGAAATCCACACAGAAGCAAGCAACAATAAATTTACAACACAAAGGTACATGGAATTTGCGCAATCATCTGAGGACTTCATACCACCAGAGCAGTTTGATGGGTGACAAATATGACCACACCTTCTTCAACCATAGAAGAGCCCTCATTGAATAGTTTCCATCCTGCATCTCCACCAACTACACCTCCCATCATGTTACCGATGCTGCTGGACGAAAGTGAAGCATTTCCTTGTGCTGATGGTGAAATGCCTCCAAAAGATTCATCATAAAGAAGGGGCGAAGCAGATAGTACAGTTCCTGTTCTTTGTCCATCAAGAAGACACTATCACATCATGGCAAGAGATTATTAATTTGGCAATTATAACACAATTGCATATGATATACTAACTGAGAGAAGGAGAGACTACATGCATCAATACAGAATAATGGTTTACCTGTGTTTTGATGGTGAATCTATTAAGCAAGGGAACCACAGAGAAAGCATGTAAGAGAACTAGACCTTTACTGTCACCAGTAACTGCTTTGAATTGACGAGTAACTTGAGAATCCTGGCCAAGGAAAAATGCATGTACTACGGGTGCTGTATGCTCTCCAGTTATAGATTTTGCTGCGGATGCCCTCTGAACATCCCAAACAGTAATGTGACCATCACCATAACCAGCCAAAAGCAGATCCCCTGGCTGATTGAAGGTCATGGAAGTTACTGCAGCATGAGACCTATCCCCTTGTAAACCAAGCATTAGCATCTGAATACACATTGCAAGTTTCAGCATGCAGTATTGACTACCTTTTATGATGAGGAAAAAAATAGTAACATGAAAGAATCTAGATGACTTTTGCCAAAACAAATGTTCACTTCACTGACATCAAATATGTTTATATCAGGTCTGGAACTTATGTCAAAACCAATATTCATTGATACCAAATATTTTTGTTAAGATTTTTGGTAAGGGAAAGAGTTGTAAAATCCAATGGTTCCTAATAACTCTGTTGGATGTTTCGAAAGTCACTATACTATAATCCTCATTAGACGTTTTTATCCAAAATTCATCATAATAGTTCTAGGATTTCCCATAGCATTATTTCTAAGGAATCAAAGATGCATACAAGTTAAGCAATATGAGTGACTCGCGTATTTATCCAAAATTCATCATAATAGTTCTAGAATTGTCTATAGCATTATTTCTAAGGAATCAAAGATGCATACAAGTTAAGCAATATGAGTGACTCGACCTTTGCATCCATGCTGTCAGTATTATAGGGAGAGTATTTACTCGGAACAACAACTATAACACCTTTTGACATTCCCACCGCAATGTAGTTAAGATGAACTGCCAGGGCTTGTGGGGAACCATGCTCTCGTCTAAAAGCTTGAGATGAAATTGTCCGTGTAAAGGCATTGCTAGGGTCAATATCAAAGTATCCCAATGTGGTAGATCCTCTTTGCACACCTTCAAGCTTCATTGGCTGAGCAGCTGCACCCTCCACCCAATGCAAACCAGTAGAAGCCTGTTTCTTCTCAAGCTCTTCCGCCAGTTCAAGTGGCTTCATAGTGGACCTAACTTTCTTTTTTGCTTTTTTGCCGATCCTCTCACTCTCCAGTTGCTCAATTCTCTCCTCTACAAGCTCTGAAATGTCACTTATAGAACTGATATCATCACCAGCGCCAGTAACAATAACTTCTTCTTCAGCAGCAGTAACAATGCCTTCTTCCTCAGCGCCAGTAACAATACTTTCTTCCTCAGCTTTGGAGCTCTCTGTACCTTTATTCAAATTATCTCCGTCTTCCAAGGGCAGCACTATTGACTCCACCTCGTTCTTTCCATCATCATCAAATTCCCCAGAAGAAGAAGATAGAACACCTATTTTGCAAGAACTGCCCCTATCCAAAAACTTAGAATCATCGTCAGCAGAAGTAGATGCTACTGTATCATCTTTCCTCTCACTCGAAGCGTACATTTTGATGCCATCATCCAAATCTAAGTTAACAGCTGAATCGGAGATCGAAGTAGTAGAATTTAATAGATCTTGCTCCCTTAATTCCTCCACTTCGACAGCAGCTTCTACTTTACCTTCCACACCTCTACTAGCAACTGTACTCACCAAATTCCTCTCTCGTGTGGAAATTTCATCCTCCACTGCAGATTGAAAATCACCAGACCTGGTTCCTTCAGTAGCAACTCCAATTGAATCACCGTTAGAGGAATTTGAAACAATCTCATGGTCATCACCGATAATTGAACTCGATTCTCCAGTGTCCAAAAACTTCTGGAGACTCACAGCTCTCCTAGACTTGATCGCCGCAGCATGTGGAGTAGGCACTGACCGGGACGCCGCAGCTGCAGCCGCCAGCGCCGCCCCAGGCTTCGTGTTTGATCTCACACCACCGAATAAGGACGGCAAAGGCCTCGACGAAGAAGGAATTCTCCATACCGGATCACCAGAAAACCCTCCCGACTTAGCTCGAGCAAATGAATTGAGTCGTGGCTGGTCAGACTTATCGCTCAAAAGCTGAGACTGATTAAGCTTCTGGGATTCCGCAGAGTCTTCGGAGACAGCGTCGTTCTGGGAGACAGAAAAATCAGAGAGACGAGGCTGGTGCGTATTTACTGATACCTGAGACGATGTAGGAGAAGGTGATGTAGAAGAATCCGAGTCATTGAGAATTTCGTCGAGCGAGCGGTGAGGGACGGCTGTGGAATCATCGTCGGAGTCGGAATTCAAATTGAGGAAACTATCGAGGTCGAGTTCCATGGGAAGTTTATCGGTTGCGAGTTTCTAAGTCATTTTACGACTCTTCACTTTCTTCTCCGTGGCTGGTTCATGATTCATGCACATTTAAGCCTGTTAGCAACGCAGTTGCTTCTTTCGAAGGGGCCGTGTTTTTCTGTTAAGAAAACATATATGCTCCTCTCTCTCTCTCTCTCTTTTTTAATGGATGCTCACATTATTGGTAAATCTACTGAAAGTGAAAATTAACAATTTTTTTAAAAAGGAAACTAAAAATTAAATTCAGCTTCGTGCACAGCTTAATTTATTTGTATTTAAAAAAAATAGCTTACTTTTATTTCGTTTAACATTGGCATCTCTTTTCTCAACTAGAAATATTTTTGGCAAAATTAAGGGGTAACGTTTTATGTATGCTATGTATAATTTAAAAATTATATTAGTAGTATTTTCAAATATGAATTATGATAATTATTAAAAACAATGTGAATTATTATTAGTGCATTACATAAAATAAATTGTGCAAGTGATTGGGTTGGTAAGATCTTTATCCTCGAGTCCTAATGGACTGAGTTCATATCCTCCTATTCACATCATAACTATGTTAAAATAAAATAAATAAATAAATTGTTAAAAAAATAAATAAATAAATTGTGCAATTTATGATGTGTATAAATGTTTAGTCATGATAAATACTAAGTACTACCTCCGTATTTTATGGTTCTTTACATTTCCCTTTACAGTAAGTTTTGTAATTGTTTAGTATTATTTTTTTATTGATATCGATGAAAAAGTAAGTTTTTAGAGGATTAGTAATTGTTTATTATTATTTCTGACTTGGTATTGGTGAAAAGGTGATTTGTGTTGATATTGATGAAAAGAAAATGTAAAGAATCATAAAATATGGAGATAGCGTAAAATTTCAATGTACCCAAAACATAGTCCAATAGTACAATCCCACAATAGACTCTAAATCCGTGTACTTTTTAATTTTACTTATATAGCGATTAATTTAGAACAATTCATAATTTCAAAACCTCATTGGAAATATTTTTATTAACTTTTTAAATTTGAGACTTTCATCCATATAAAAGTAAAATTTAATATTGGAATAGATAAAAATAGGACTAGTACATAATTTAAAAGTTTCATTACATTCCAATTGCAACCAGGGATGGATAAAATTCGGCCTAATACATTATTTAAAAGTCCCATTAAATTCAGTTGCTGCCGATTTAACAGAATATACACTAGATAAGATGGCCAGGTCTCATTTGGAAATTCAATCAATCTTCATAAGTTATATCATGTATTAGGCCTATTTTATTTTATTTTTTTCCAAAAAAAAATAGTTTGACGGAGTCAAAAATTTTTCTTTTTCTTTAACGTATATAAACTTCTCGTTCAGTTTTATCCTTATTTGAAAAATAAATTTGGACATAATGCAGCCGCACACTTTGGGTACCTTATCATGAAACTTGACCAAATAGCGAATATCATATGTTCCCATTCCATCGGTAGATGGAAATTAACTATTTTTGCAAACATAAAAACTTTATCCTACCCTAGAATTCCAAGCAAATTACAAAATCGAGTCAAGGCAACAGCAACCAACTAGGAACAGAAAGCTGTGAGTCTATCTTTTTATTTTTTTCATCCCTGTGAGTCTATCTAGTTACATTAGAAACTAACACCTGCACCTTTCCAATGACATAAACAACTTTCTAATCCAACAAAGTTAGGAAGCCAAACAAAATTGCATGATCACTGGAATCAAACGGCAAACAAAGATAGAAAAGGTTAAATGAACAAACCTACACGTCAAAGACATTATCAAAATTTGGGGCATTCAGAAGTCAGCCTAACAGCAAAAGAGGTGGCACAGTGGCAAGCATCCAATTCATCGCTCAATTAAGGAACACTCATCTGAAATACTCATATATATCGTAATGCTGAATCATATGATATGTAGTTCAAAAACCATACTCTCCAATACTACATCCACCGAATATTTATAACAGGGAAAATGAAAAAGTAAAGACCCAAAATTAACTAATGAACTACTAGGACAAACAAAGCATTCTGCCTCTTAGTCGAACAAGCTAAATCCCATGTCATCGTCACTCTCTTCTTTTGGTTCTTCCTGTAAGAGTACCACATATATCAATCAGAAAAACCTCAGCCTAAGAACAGAACATGAATGCAATAAAAATAATAATAACACCATTTACCTACATATATCAATCAGAAACACCTCAGCCTAAGAACAGAACATGAATGCAATAAAAATAATAATAACACCATTTACCTTCTTCTCTTCAACAGGAGCAGGGGCAGCAGCTCCACCGGCAGCAGCTCCACCGGCAGGTGCAGCAGCAACTGGAGCACCACCACCACCACCAGAACCAACGTTCATGATGAGATCATCAATGTCACGCTTTTCTGCTAACTTAGCAAACAAACCAAACCAGTACGATTCAACTTGAATATTGGCTGCTTTGACTAACTGGGCAATTTTCTCAGCCTATGAAAAAGAGTTAAAGGAAAAACAACCATCTTCCAATCCCAGGAAATTAAAATTAAACTTCTTCAACAGCCAAACCATTTTGGTTGGGTAAGAGTTGAATCCTAAAAACAACCAAAACTAAAAACCCACCAACCAGCCAAGTTGAAATTGAAAAGCAATAATAAACTGAAGAGAAATTCCGGGTCAAGGGTTTTAAATTCAATTAAGGATACAGTGATGGGAATACCATCGTCATGGAGAATCATAACAGCGTAAGCGCAAGCAGTTTCTGAGATCGACATGGCTATATCTGCAAAGCATGCAAGATATAAATATAAATAATAGAAAGAGACAAGTGAAAAATCCATGACAGCAATCAATTCAAGGTAATGAAAATAATAACAACTATAATACTCGATTAGCGCAAAGACGGAACAAATTGCCCTGTAGCTCAAACAAATTATAGCTAGAAAAAATGCGAATCGAAATTAAGTAAAGAAAAATTACAAGATTTCGAAATTGACTTGCCTTGATGTTATACGATCAGCGAAAAGACGGGAGCTGGTACGCCTTGCTGCGCAGCTGCAATAGAATGTTGAGCAATCTAGGGTTTGGCAAATGTTGCTAAGAAAGGGTTTTAATACAGTTCATCGATGGGTTGAGACCTATGAGTGAGATAGATTTGGGGTTATGATTGGGCTTTCCCTTTGGGATAAGGGGCAAAGCTCTGGCCCATTAAAAAAAAAGTACAAACTAACTTTGTTTTTGAAAGTGCAAACTTAATGAATACCACTAAACATATTTTCAATTTAATTTAATAAAATAGCACAAGTTTAACGAAAAAAAAAAATTGCAGAAGTATTTATTAATTTCCAAAACTTCCCTAAAAACACACGCTCCCCTGTACAGAATACAAGCTCCTAAATAAAAAAGCAAATCACCCCCAACTGTTTTCAAAACAGAGTCGCTCCGTTAATTTCTTCGTTTTTTCGTTCCGGCCAAATTCAAATCGGAAACTGTCGATTCTACAGCTCACCGGGAACGTAAACAAACTTCCATCTCCTCGCGACTTCTGTTCCAAACCTCCCCGCGCAATTGAGATCGGCATAAAAAGCTCGACGCAAAGAAAAAACCAAACAAATCATTTTATTGATGTTGAGAAGTAATTGCAAAAAACAGTCGGACGATTTGAGACCATGGTGGAAATAAGGAAAGAAATTAGATCATGTAGAAGCTAAGTTGCAACGGTGGATTTGGACTCATCTTTTTTTTTTTTGTTTCTTTTCTAAGAGAGATATAATTGGGTAGAGTTGAGCATGTCCCCGTTTAGCTCACTGATATGTCGCTCCATATCTGTCCTCTACTAGCTGCGGGTTGAGTTTTTCAAATCACGGTCGGGCAGTTATTTAGCTGGTTTATGTGTGGATTTTTTTTATTTAAAAAAAAATTTAAATATTTTTAATGTATTTAAATTATAAAATAAGATCAATTAATTACATACTATATCATGCTACACAAAGTAGTCCAAATTCCACTAAAAACCATAAAACTAGTTTAAAAAATTAACTGAATGCAGCAGATCAATATATAAATGCTTTCCTCTATTTTTTGTCTGATCCAACCCTAAAATTTGTAAATTTCCAGTAATGGAACTTAGAGATAATAAATGAACTAATTTGGCAAAGGTGCAAATGATGAACTAATAAAATTTCTCAAAATCATTACCAAAAGATGCAAATAAAAAACTTATCAAACTATGGCTATGCTTCTACCACTCAACTTAATAATTATAAATTTATTTTTCTAAAAAACAAGAAATACCTGTTTTACTGCAAGCAGAATCGTTGTAATTTCCACTTGTGACAAAAAGATAGTGAACCTATATGGTCGCTGGAAAATTAAGAGCAAGAGTAATAAACCCGAAGAGAAGGCTAGTAGGAATGAGACAATCCAAGGCGAAAGAGCAAAATAAATTTAGGTTTCAAGTTTTACACCTTTACGTAATGATAATGGTCACTGGAGGCTCCAACCACTTAATAGACAACGGCGGGCCGCTTGGAACTGAAGGATTATTAAGACGATTCAATCGATTGATAGGAAAATGACAATCTGTCGAGAGAGAAGAGCACATAAGGGTTAATGGTAGAGCTAGTTGTTTTATGAGTTGTAGCTAAATGATGGATTTTTGTAATCAATTCATTTCAGCCAAGCAAAACATCAAGCAATTTCTAAGCAAAACGAGCTGTAGAATGAAATGCATAACAGATCATAATTTAAAATATTAAAAATAAGCTCCAGCAGAAAATTGAACCAGCGGTAACATGATTGTGGAAGTTGCAGAGAGAAATCAATAGTGCTCGGTGCAGGGTGAGAACAAACAGAAGAGAGGAGGAAATAAAATAATAGTAGATACGCAGTTCAGTTATCAGTTTATTCCTTTTCGTATCAGATTGGCTTCCACGTAAACGACACTGTTTTATTCATTTTTGGCTCGGCTGTCGTGGTTTTTTTTTTGTTCATTCATTCAGAAAAGGGCTAATTGTATTTTTGGTGTTGAATTTTCAGGCAATTTCTATTTTGGTATCTCAACTCTTTGAAAATGTATAAATGAGTGTCTGAACTTTTGAAAAGCTCATGTTTAGGTAGGGATGGCAAACAAGTCGAGTTAGGTTGGATTCATGTTTGGATCAATCAGATTCGGGTTGACAACCCCCAACCCTAACTTGATCTATTTAGATGTTGGGAGCCTTAATCCTAACTTGATCTGATCAGGTTCGAGTCAACCTAATCTAATCTGTTTACATTTTTTTTTTTAACATAAATTTGTTTGCTTGGTAAGCAATCAAAATTGCATATAAAAATATGCAGAATAATGTTTAGAAGGAAAAGTTCCATTGAAACTAGGGATTTAAGTCACAAGAGTAGACTAAGGAGCAGAGTAAGCAAATAGGAGAGAGCTTAATAACAAAAATAAAAAATAAAAAGCAGGGACTTGTATTAAGCTTATCCATCAGTAAAACAATGAACAGAAAAATTAAATCTTTATAAAAGATAATATAGTACTATTGTGATTAATGATATTTATAAAAAGAAAGAATGGTAGCTTCCATCCAGTTCAACCTTGCTCACCATCATCCCTATCTTTGCTCAGTCATCACCACCCACCCCTCCTTCCTCTTGATCTGACTTTCATCGAAATTGAAAGAAGCAAACCTAAAAAACCAACGTCACCTTCAAACAACAGCCCGCACCCTTTTCTTTTTCCTCCATTTTCCTACTAACCAAACACAATAAAAAGTAAATAAAATCAACGGTAAGAAATTCAAGGACTCCCAATATCAAAATTCAACAAATGAAAATACTAACTTCATTTGTTCCAATTCCTTGGCATCAATAGCAGCACTGCTCAAAGTCAAAAGCTCACTTCAATAACATTCATCAATTTGGCGTCGAAAGCAGAAAAAAAAAACTATAACAGAAATCCAAAGTAGAAAATAAATCAAAACGAAAATTGAAAGCAGAAAACAAAATGAAAATGGAAATCGATCGGTGCCATCCCTCATCATTCTACCATCCATTACCTCTTCTATAAAACCCATTTCTTTCTAAAGAATCCCAACAAAAATGCAACAAAATGAATATCGATGAACAGTTAATGTCACGATTGACTTGGCAAGGCAGAAGAAGAAGGAGAAAAAGGAGGAGGATAAGGAGGAGGTGGGTGGTGTTGATCTTGAGCGGCAACAACAGTGAAGAAAATAAAAGTTGAGAGGTTTTTAAGAGGAGCGACTGTGGAATTAAAAGGAGGAAGAAGAAAACAAAAATTAGGTTTAGGTTATTTTTTCTTTTATACACATGTTAAACGGTGTAGTTTCATTAATTTCGGGTTACACGTGTATTTTTCGTGTTGAAATTTTCAACCCGAACCTAACCTATTTAATTTCAGGTCAGTTCATGTCGATCCATTTAAATAAACAAGTCAAAAATCTCAACCCTAATCCCTTATTTTCAGGTTGGTTCATGTCGAGTTATCAGGTCGGGTCAGCTTTTGGCACCTCTATGTTTATATGTCTGAACTCTATATGACAACCGGACTTTGGCGACTTTCGCCAGTTTGCTGCACGTAAGATGAACTATTGATATGGATGAACCTGGTGGGAAACTATTAAAAGAAATATACTAAAACGACCTTGAAAAAGTAGGGGTGATCATTTTCAATTTAGTTCACCGAATTAAAAAAGAAGAACCGACCAAAAACTGATTTTCAGATTTGAGACCGAAAATCGAACTGAATCAGGGAAAATCGAACAACAACCAATTTTCAATTCAATTTCGATTTGGTTTAGTTCGTCAACTCCCAGAACCAACCACCAAATTGAATATTTCAATTTTTAATAATCTAAAATTGCCAACCGAACTATTCAATTAATCAATTTTCAGTTCGGTTTGATTTCGATTCAATTTTCAAGTTGTTTTTGCTCATTCCTATGAAAAAGTGTTGAAATGTTTTATTTGAACAAAAAATTTATTGGGATTTGTGAAGGAAACTACACTTAAAAACTCTTATGAACTCGATAATTAAAAAATATAGTTACATTTAGTCCATGTACTCGAAATACTCTGTCTACAATGTTACTATTGATATACATTAGAAATGCATCAATTTGAAAATCATCTCAATCAGAGGCAGACTTATTGCAAACCTAGAATGGGCAGCCACACACCCTTAATTGGAAAAAAAGTTCTTCTTTGCAGGGACGTAAGGAAAGGGGTCATGGGGCGTGGGCACCATAGAAATTATGATATGTATTATTATAATGAATAAAATTATATATTCTGAGAGTGGTTTAGTGGAAGATGTTTGTTGTAACAAGTTATGTGTCTTGGGTTCTGTCATTAGAGCATAGACTTTTTGTCATTTTTTTTCAATTTTTCTTCTGAGCTGGCTAGACTTCAAAATTTGAGCCCTTCATTTAAGGGTTGGCTACTGCTTCTTTGATATTAGTTTATTGAAATATAATATATATCATTATGTTAAAAAAAACCAAGGAAATAGTCAAACATACACATATTGGTAAGAGATTTTAGTAGAGTTCCTTGGTTGGCCACTAAATTAACTCGCATGCAAATTCTTTTTTATATGTGGCTCACATAGTTGAAATAAAAAAAGAAATATTTACAAAAATATCCCTATATTTTAACGTAATTAACAAAAATCTCTATGTCTTTTTTTCTTGGGACATAAATCTCCATGCATTTCAAATAATTTAGACAATTATACCATTTTGTCTATTTTTTAGTTAAAATAAAAGTAGAATGATCAAAATATAATTTTACGATATCTTTTAAAAAAACTCAAGAATTAAGGGATCAAACTATAATTTTCCATCTTATTCATCCTTATGACAGCCAGCCACATTAAAAACCAAAGGGAGGAAGAGAGAGAAGATGAATTGTCATTGCTGCCACCACCGCCACCGGCGATCAGCCTAGCCGACGTGCCCCACCATCCGGAAGCCTTGTCTATGACGAGTCCGGAGATGTTGCCATGACAGCGATACTCCAAGGGAGCTCAACATACGCGAGGCGGGAAGAACGGTTTCACTGACAGCTTCTGATACATTTTCGGCGTCTTTGGTGGTCAAACGTCAAAGATAGCGGTGCCGATCGAGTCCCCTCGTCACCAGCTTTCAGATGGGCGTAAGGTTTTCACCGATCTATGGTTAAAATGAGAGATATCGTTGGGTCGGTTTCGGACCTGTTCGGATTGCAAAAATTCTTTGATGCATTTTCCAACGTCTTCCGGCCATTTTCCGTTCAGTTTAAGGGTAGATTTTGAATCCTCTTATTGTAAGCTTCGTTTTGATATAAAGTTTGAATGATTTGGTCATCG
>CATIWJ010090526.1:0-13874 GCA_949640765.1 Croton laevigatus | reverse complement strand
AAATTTAATATTTTTAACAAAATCGAATAGTTAAATTTAACCAAACATATAGTAAATATACTATTTTTCCAATTACAATACAATGGAATTTAACTAAACATAGAACTATTATCGACAAAGCTGCAAAAAGATTAACATTTGTCTATGATAAGAGTTCACATATATAAGTCAAAACTATGAACCAAAAGGAAATGAAGAGAAAACGAAGAAAGATAAAGAAAAGAGGCATAAAAGTAATAAAAAAGATATGAAAATGGGGCTGAGTCAGCTATGTTTAGTTTATTAAATGTGAAATTCGTTAAATCGTTAAAAAAATTTCTTCTAACGTGAATTTCACGATTTAACGAATTAAAAAAAATCTCTTACGATTTAACGATTAACAAAATGTTTTAATGTTAAAAATTTCGTAAAATTCGTGAAATTCGTGAATTTCACATTTAACCGTTTTTATTTGAACACTCCTAAATATTAGATTAATAAAACGATATATTTGGGTTCAAACCTTGGGGGTAACTAAAGGCAAAAAAAAAAAAAAAAACCGACATATTTACTGATTAATGAAGGTAATACTTGACAGATTTTTATAATTCTCAAAAGAGAAAATTGAGGAAATTGTTGCTTCTTATTTTTCAAATAAGGATTTGTTAGATAATTCTTTCATCAGAAACATCTTTCACAAAAAGTCTGCTTAATAATGATTGCGAAAGATTGTAATTAGTCTTGATTGTTTCTAATTACTTGGAAACCACAAATCGGCCATCTTCATCACATAGCGCTGCTGCCTAGAGTCATCATCGAATGACTTTTTTCTCCAGCCGCAGACAGTTCGATTCTCTGCTGGATTTCTCGCCGTCAAGCTACGGTAACATTCAGAGGTTCGTCATCGGCTCGTTGTCGTTGCCCTCTCCTCCGCTTGATCCATTCATCGCTAGTGACGCTGCAACTAGTGGTTGCGTTGATCGGTCTCCAGTGTTTGCGCGATCTATGTTTTTTTTCCCTTTTTTTAATTTAACAAAATAATAATATATAATTATATCTTAGTTAAAAAAATGAAAAATTAGACTAAAAAAAGTTAAACGTGTAATTGGTACAATGTTTTAATGAAAAATCGCCAAAAAAATTAACAAAGTACAAAATCAGGACGGAAACAAAATTCAATAAAAAAAAAAAAAAATCTATTTTAAAAAATAGAAAGATAATAGTAGTAGTAGATTATGTTGATACTTGCTTCCTGATTTTACTACTTGATCCAAAACCAAACCCAATCCACACGAAACCTATTAATTCATTTTCGGTTGATGGGCACATAGACTGGGGGATTCTTATGGAAATGTGCAACAATTCTATTCCTTTGTAAAATCGGACAGTAAGAATATTGAAAAAGCAAAAACGATCATGCCCATATATTTGGCAATTTGGAGTTCATTATTAATTTCAAAAGAAAAAAAAAAGTTTGAAAATCTCGATCGAAGTTGAAAAGAAGCAAAACGCATAAAGAAGCAAAATACCACGAGAATTCAAGCAGATACGCCATCTCTATCATTCGCCACCGAAAGCCAAAAACTGGAAATTCAACGACAAATGTTAGAAACTACATAACTGCCATCGATTTAAAGGAAAAGCAGAAAAAAGAACATTCGCAATCCAGTTTTTCTCTCATCCTGCCGCAGCCATTTGGAAGCTCCGACGATTAATTAAGGCCACCAATTAACTCCTCAGGCGAAGTGGAATAACAAAGTATCTATCTTGATTTCGTTTAGCGACAGATGATCTTTATTCAATCGGGTTAGATCTCAGGCTCTATGGGTACCGAAATTAGAGATGAGCAAAGTCGGTTCAGTTCATCGAACCGAAACCTCAAAATCGAACAAAAATCCAATTACTAAAATTTACACCAAAAATCAAACTGAACATGGTAAAAATCAAAATGAAACCAAACTAATTTTTTTGGTTCGGTTCGGTTTTAAACTGAAAATGAGATTTGATGAGCTCTATGTTAAAAAAAAAAAAGAAGACCAAAGAAATTGAGGAGCTCGCTGCTGGCAAAATCATAAGCTCCTTTTATACATTCAAGATAATGATGGTTTGACCCAAAGCTCATTAATTTGGGATTTTCAGAGGAAGGGACCTATAAAAGTAACTCAACCCATGACAAAAAGTGATCGGCAAATTGCACAAGCGTTCATCCCTTCAAGCAAAACAGATACACCAAGGGAATAACCATTAGTAAACCTGAACATTATGCCCACATTCTCTCATAACATTTAAATATTTTCCAGTGGTCAAAATTGTGCCAGCAATATTTGCAAGGAAGCTGGGAATCCCTTCTTTATGGCTATAGCGTTGCTTCCAATATTAAGCATGATAATCTTGTGTGAGGCTCTCCTACAAAACAAATAGATGGCATACGTGTGAGATGCTATAAAACATCAAAATAACGTTATTGCGATGCAGTTAAACAAAAACAAACTTAAACTTCAGGAATATATCATGATTGATGTATTCAAAATCTGCGTCTCAATTACCTTCTCGGAAATATAACAATGAATGAATCGCAAAATAGACATCAATTATTATTATCATTGGACATTCCGTTGGATTCTTTTTTTTTATGGATAAAAAAATCAACTGTGGAGTCGTTCTGATGCCTTTCTCCCCTTACAAAAAGAAAAGTATAATTAATAAATTAATTTTTTTCCCAAAATAATTTATAAATTAATTTATTTCTATAACAATACTTAATAATAATAATTATAAGATTATTATTAATGGATTTAAGAAATTAACCTGATAGTCCCAATTAGTTCTCCAAATAAGAAAGCTGAGTATAATTCATTGACACAATTCCACTCAACTATCCAATCCACAAATGTAAACATAAAACCATAAACAAATTTAAATTTTATAACAAAAGAGGTTTTTTAATGTATAATAATTGAATATTAATTAACTGATTGATTAATTAATTAATTAACTAATTACCTTGGCTTGAAGATCAGCCACATAAGCAAGCATAGCTCCAACAGGTACATACACCAATTATATAATAGCATACCAAATTAACAATTGCAACAGTGCTCTGCATACCTGCACCAATTGCCACTCCTTTACAAATATTTCAATAAAAGGTTTATTTTTAATCAAGTATCGTTAATTAAAAACATTAAGATTAGATAATAATAATAATAATAGCTTAATCAATTACCGGATTGGCCCAAGCAGTTATTACCTGGTGTCAAAACGCCAGGTTCAAATTCCCATATGCCTATTTCCCCTCCTCCACTTGTAACTAAGTTAAAAAAAAAAAACAATTACCAGATAAACAGGCAGTAAACAAAAACGAAAGCTTTGGTCAGAAATGCTTTCAACGAGTTTTCGTTGACCTTCTTTGTGTTGATTAGTCATAATTTTTAGACATTGAAATTTTCCAATGAGAAATCGTTGGTTTTTAGTTTGCCAATTTTGCTATCATTTGCATTTCCCCACTACAAGGATTCTTGCCAGATACTCGAAGTTCTCTAGGGTTGCCTTAATATACTGATTGGAAAACTAGTTGTAAACTATTTATATACATGATGTAGTCTTACTGAAAAAGTAACTTTCTAGATATTATTTCTTTGATTATTTAATTGCTTTTAAATCTCTTTTTGTTATTTTATTGTTTTTAAATCTTCTGTTCGATGGTTTCGGGTCCCAACTGATCTGATCCAAAACAAAACCCAATCCGCTCATAAACCTATTAATTTCTAGTTGGTCTCAAATTTCCAGCTATTTTGGGTTATCAAATTTGGTTCAGGTTGAACTCGAACCAAACATTTTACACGCCTCTTATCTATATTGGAGTTTTGATCTGTCAATAAGCAATCCAGTTGTTCATTGTTTAGCTAAATTAGCATTTACCAAAAAAGTTTCTTGACACAGGAAACAAAAATTTTTCAATTTAGACTTCTACTTTTTCAATTTTTCAAACTGAAAATGGATTCTCCCCAAACAATAGACTTTTACCCAACTTGATTCTCATAAGCAAAATGATTGATCAGAATTTTTGAAATACTTTGAATCTAATTTATGGATCGAAAGAAAAACAAAACAAATTTGCACATTCTAAAATATAAAGGGCATCAGGTCTCCAAGGTGAAATAGCATCAATGAAATATTCAGACGCAAATTACCCATTAAAAACATGAGATTCATCATTTGCCCACACAATAATTATGAAAAAAAAAATTCTAATAACAAAAAATTATGAAAAATGATTAATTAATTAACTTTGAGGGGAAAATAGCGATCGGAACCTGTCGGGATTCACGGTAACATCACAAAATTAGTCAGTGGATTGACAGACAATGAATTTCTATCGTCACTTCGCTACTTTTCCCCACAAAAACAGAAAAAAGAAATCTACAGAAAGCCTTAGCTCAGAACTTCTTAGAGGGTTGTGTACCATCAAAGACGTCTCTGAAGAGAACTGTCTCTGGAACACAGGTAAGTTTTCATCATTGCAACACCTATACAATAAACTTAAACGAAAATATTTGATTTGAATTCAAAAATTGCAATACAATAAACTCAAATCGATGGATTAAAAAACAAAGAAGAGCTCCGCAGCTGGTTATGCGCTGGAACGAACGGGAAGAAGAAGCTATTTATAGAAGCAGACGCGACGAAAACCCTAAATTTTGTATGTCACGTGATGGCACGTGATTATGAATTTTATGACCCGCCGCCTTCATACATATGATATATCAATTTTCAGGGTAATTAATTTCCTTTTTTTTTTTTTTCAAAGGAAAGGGTAATTAATTTCTTTTGTTTTTATGCCAAACTAGTATTTTACGCTCACGCAATAGAATTGACACAATAAAACAATTTCTTCTTATTTATTTACTTATTTTTAACACATTAATATTTTACTTACATTAATTGATTATATCAACAACAATAATTTATAGTCGTTTAAATTTTCTATTAATTTTGTCGAGTCGCATTTTATGCACACAATTTTTTTCATAACTAATATTCATGGTTTATTATTTTAATATAATAAAAAATTATTATAATATATAAGTTTATTTATATGTTCATTATATCTATAAAATCATTAATTTTTCATTTCAAAAATAGATAGTTGAACTCACACTAAAAAAATAGTTATTAGATAAATGCAATTTATAGAAGGAAAATTTACAAAAACCTACCTATGTTTTAGCATATTATACATTTTTCTCCCTATTAATTTTGAAATGGACAAAAATCTCCCTATTTTATTTTTCCGTTGACAATAACCTCCTTCCGTGTATTTTTTCTGTTAAAATTATAGTTAAAGGACCAAAATGTAATTTTATGAATTATTTTAAAAAAATAAAGGACTATTTTTGAATTATCCCTTTTCTTCTCCAATTTCCAACTAGCCGCCGCGCCTCTTGCACAGCCGGCACCGGCGAGCTCCTGTCGAAAAGAGCAATCAGTTTGCACTTCAAAATAGAAAGGAAAATTAGAAAACAGAGATTCACGAGACAAAAAAAATGAAATTCAGTTCTTGAAAACGAAAAACAACCGGAGGAATATGTATAATATGTGGGCAACGAAAGCAAAATCAGTTTTCAACAGACCCAAAGAAAGGAAGAACATAAGGTTTCTCTTCGATTTTAAAATTCAGAACAAAGCCAGAAAGTAGACAATCGGAGACAAAAGCGGAGTTTCAAAATTCCAATCATGCTTCACAGTCTGGAAATAAGAAAAAATCAACAAAAGCAACAATCACTAAAGACAAATAGACAATGGATATGCGCACAAAAATCAAGAAATTTTAGAAATTTTTGAGTTGAAGAAGGAATTCATTTTAAAAGTCTACTTAATTCCATTCTTTCAATTTTTGCAAACACTAACCAATTCCAATTACAATCGGAGATGCGGCGGCTAGGTTGAAAATTGGAGAAAAAGGTTGAGGAAGAAGAGATAATTCAAAAATAGTCATTTATTTTTTTAGTCTTTTTAAAAAAAATCCATAAAATTATATTTTGGTCCTTTAAACATAATTTTAACAGAAAAAATATACGAAAGGAGGTTATTGTCAACGAAAAAATAAAGTAAGGAGATTTTTGTCCATTTCAAAATTAACAGGAAGAAAAATGTATAATATGCTAAAACAAAAATCTCCCTTTATAAAATAATAAAACATTCCCATATTGAATGGACAAAATATAATATCCAAATTTTATAATTTTAAAAAAGACACATGTAAAGTACTAAAGTTTAAAAGGTATTTCAGAAGGAAAAGAAAATTACAATACCAATAATAAATGTCAAAAGATAGCACTTAGCATATGCATCAATTAAATTTTTAAATATAATTTTTGAACTCTGATCAAATCGATCGATTAAACCGATAAACTTATGATCAGAGCACCGGTCTGATAGGACCGGTTTTGAGGGTGTGCAATTCAACCCTGTGCACAGCCTAATATGTTAATTAAAATAAAATGTGAAAAATTAGGTGATTGTATGCATATATACAGAATTGTTTAATTATGAATATGATTGTGCAATTAGCTAATGAAAAGAGAATTACAGAACTAAAAAATTATCCATTTTGAAGAATCAACTTGTACCTAGTGAAGATTATTCTCAACAAAATGTTTTCAGTTCAGTTAAAAGAATCCATAAGAGGCATTAGTAATTGAACAAAGCCCTCTAAATGACCAATTCCCTGGGTTTACATTGTAGAAACTATTTATTCAAAATAAAATGTTAAAAACAAAAAGGAAACGGTAGAGCACCAAAAAACTATGTATTGATTTTCCTGTCTTAAATATAGTTGTCAAACTCCAATCTCTGCCTTGACCAACTTATCACAACAATACCATGAGTAGAAGAAGCTATATGATTATCATCATGGTTAATAGGAAACTTGACCTTAATCGGAGGAACAGCTTGCAACTGAGGCTCGGTTGAATTTGGTCGAACCACCCCAATTTAGTCACTGGAAAATGCTACTCACTGAGCAATCATCATGAACACGCCAAATTGTCTCGCCCAACAGGTTAGCTACAGAAAGAACAGTCAACTGAGGGAAATAGTTCTTGTCACCCACTGGAATTGTATTTGTAACAATCACTTCTTGAAAGAGGCCACTTGACAACCTCTCAATTGCAGGTGGGCTACCAAGAAAACATAAATAATTAAACATAGATCTTGCATTAAAAACTTGCATATTTGCAAATTCAGAGCACAATGATTCCCAACAACACAAACTCAGAACTTCTAACAGGCAATGAAAGTTTTCTCAAAATTAGGGACTTCCAAAATAGTTAGTAACTATGGGGAAAAGGAAAGGAAAAATAGAATCGAATTGAAACATCAACAAGAACAATATGAAAAGTAATGATAGAATATACATCCTCCGAGGAAATTAAGGAACTCAAACCATATAAATGGAAAAAGTTAAATAGATGAAATATAACAGAAGCTCAATTGAATATCATAAATGAAAATAATACCTAAAAACAGCATGGGTGCAGCATGCATAGACTTCCCGGGCACCTTCTTGGTGTAGAAGGGCTGCTCCTTTTGCAATTGTCCCTGAAAATGCATATTATAATTAATGGTTCAGCTCAATAAATAAATGCTGCTTTTGAAGTCCCACATATTTTGCTAGAATTTGATTTACCAATCTCGAATGACAGAATTAATAAAAAGGCCAAATGAGTCATACAAAACTTCAAACTCAGTACTACAAAGACGTTGTCTATGAACTTAAGGTTTGTATGGATAAAAGCCAGAGGTGCCTGAGAATTTCTTCCAGTCAACCTATAAATGGGCCTAACTCCCTAAACAAAGATGGTGACAGATATCCATGGTGATGAAGAAATTGAGAAATTTCAGCTAACAAATACCCAAGAATGCAAGATAATAAGAAAATTTCTAGTATCCTAGGTTTTCTTTCAACCAATTACATATGCAATAAATAGAGATAACATTGGAGTTAGATGCTTAAAAAATTGCTTACCAGCAGTGTCAATCATGTCATCCACCATAACTGCAACCTTTCCTTTTACATCACCAATAAGATTCATAACCTGCAAAATTAGCAAACCACATGATTATTACATCCACATAAAAGGATACATAGTAGCATTCAATCATACAAGTTTCTTCAATTCCAATATCATTCAACATTTGCTAATCTTATAAAAAGGACTAAAATAAGATTAGTCCATCCTGGCATCATTTAACATCCATAACAGAGGAAGCCTCGAGAAGCTCTCAGATTAGGTGGATACAAAGTAACTGAATCCATATTTACATGTTATTCCAGTAGCATGCCTGGCACTTTCATTCAATATCTATGTGCATTATGATTGAAAATCGGTAGCCTAAAACAAGCATATGTAATCAGCTGCATCTATTTTCCGCCCACCAAGTAATTTGAGCACCATCATTTGCTTTTCAGTGGCTAATGATACACTGGAAGAAGTATACTATCCAGCATATTTACAGGCTAATACGTAGACTTCATTGTTCGGTAAAGATGTTGCTTCCAATAAACATGATATTCCAGGGACAGGAGTATTCAGAAATGTAAGAACCATTCGAATTCACCATTATTTACAAAAGCTTGTATTGAATTGTCATCCCTTCACCACAACTCATGTCCAATGCGGAACATTCATTGTAATTGGTGACTTTAGGAGCATTGAAGTTTATTTGAGGAATGTAACACCAAGAAACATCAGGAACTACAAAAATTGAATTTCAGAGCACACAGACAAGAGATAAGTAGCATAAATTCTGATGCTACTTATAGATTTATTTATTTACCTCTGCAACATTGTGTCCCTGACGCCTTTTATCCACAATAGCTAAAGGGGCGTCAGACAACTTTTTTGCAAAAGCACGTGCTCTTGCAACTCCACCAACATCAGGTGAGACCACTACCAAATCATTAGAAGAAATTGTCTTGCTAGCAAGATAATCAAGAACCACAGGCTAGATTACCAGATTAAGTAAAAGAAATGTATTAGTAAAAGCAACATGAAGTATGACAATCAAGAACCAGAGAATAGATTACCTGGCAGTGAACATGGTCAACAGGAATATCAAAATATCCCATAGACTGGCCTGAGTGAATGTCACAAGAAAGAACGCGATTCGCACCTGCTTCTGTGATAAGATTTGCTACAAGTTTCGCTGCAATAGATTCACGGCCTTGGTTCTGCCATCAAAAGAAAGTATCCATGACAAAGCTTTTAAAAGCTCTATATAAACATTATATGACGTGCAAACTTGAAGGAAATTGTTGCCAAGCAAACTCAAAGTCTCCATAAAGTTTTTATACATGATACTGTATATATGCTTGAACGGATCATTCCCTTGCAAACTCAAAACAATAGGCACTCTTAAAATAAAAAACAAAATATAGATAACTGAGATAAATGGTACCCATCTCGACAATAACATCCCCTTTCAAAAACAAGACAACTTTAAGTCCTTTAAAAAATAATGGAATAACATATCAATTTTCAGACCCATTGATGCAGTTGACTTGCATAACAGTAAAACAAAAGCAATCAAATATTTGATTTCCATTGACAAACATATAAAAGACTCCCTATTCATGTTAGCAAATTATAATCTCTCAATATAAACAACCCACAGATAGAACTACCTTTCTATCAGCTCTGGCATAACCAAAATAGGGAATCACGGCAGTGATGTTCTTAGCTGAGGCCCTCCTGCAAGCATCTATCATGATCAAAAGCTCCATGAGATTCTCATTTGCCGGAGGACAGGACGGCTGTAAAAGATATACATCACATCCTCTCACACTTTCTTGCAACTGGACATAAATTTCACCATCAGCAAATCGTTTTATGTTGATCTTTCCCAATTCCAGGCCCATGTACCAAGCAATTTCCTGAGGATGAGTGACATAAGTTAACAGGCAGTAAATTCCAATAATAAAGAAACCTATGTTGCTTGAGAAATACTTTTATTAAAGAATTCTCCTAAACAGACAAAATGAGAGAAGGATTTGAATATACGACGCAAAAGAACTCTTCATTCGCTTTATTAACCAAATGAATACAGTTAGACAAGGAAGAAGAGGGAAGTAGCCATTTCAACATCAAAATAAAACAGAAAAATTTTCAGTGATAGAGAAAATTCAAGGCATTTGTAAAACAAAAAAGTAAACTTATAAACAATCAAATCCAGATGACTGCAAATCATTGACAATTTAACTGAAGATGGCAATTCCATCTGGAAAAATAAAAAGAACATATGACAAGAACAGATAGTACTGATCATTTAAACACAACTCTCTAACCAACCAATAACATAAAGTTAAATTATTCAGTATGTCAGTGTTAGAGTCATAAGGAACACTCAAATTATATCATATGACTCACAAAATATGCAACCAATCCAAGCTAAGATCACTTTGCAAGTTAATTTGGAAGGTGAATGTATAGTATTCTCATAATAAACATAGCTTACTTCAAGACAATTACAAAAACTTGAAAAAATGACCACAGACTAAATCAAAATTCAGTTTCTGCAACAAGACACAGTACATTCTAGCTAAAATACTATAGAATCTATAAAATACCTGCGAAAGAGCAGGATTTGCTGTGCCAGAGAACAACTTCAGCCTTGTACTATTTCTGTTAACTGATTTCTCCATGCGTGCAGTTTCCAAGAACTTGGGCAGAGTTCTTTCATTAAGAATAGGAATGCTAGGCTTCCCATTCCCAACATTCACTGGTTCAGCCATATCACATTTCTGTCACAATAATTGGTTCTTGTATCAGCAAAAGACATAAAGTTCAAAACTTACCTTCCTTCCCACAAAATAATCGGCCAGCCTCCTCTCTTTTTTTTTTTTTCTATTCATCGTAGAACATACACAGTTTCCGTTTTAACACTACAATTTATTTGTTAGTTTCTCATTGCATTATTATTTAATTCACATTGCTATTACGTAGACAATACTAAATCTGATATTTAAAAACTACAGCAACAATCGCTATTGATCTTAAATTTTTCAATGACACGTCAAGATTCTAATTGTAATACTGACCCATCAAGAATTAAATAACAGAATTATAGAAAAATCCACAAGTTTAACAACAAAAAGATATCTATGTTTAATCTTTCTGAAAATAAAGATAGAAGTATGATTCATTATACTAGTAAATACATAAACAAACAAACAAATTCCTCAAAAATAAACAAGTAAATACACACATTTTTTTTTAAGCAGCATAGCAGCTATTGACACACCGGAATTTCACTTCCTATCACTACAGAACTCAATTCCCATTTTTATTTTCATCGTTTTCTTTAAGCTTTTGAGAGGAAACAACATCTGAAACTATCAAATATGCAAGGAACAATTTTTATAAATGGAAAAAACCCAGTTTTAAACATCAAATGCAGCAGAGTGCATGGATACTTACAACGCTGTTTTGGGCATAAATTCGAGAGCGAGAGTCATTGGAAAACAAAGAGACACGAGAAGAAGAAGAAAAGAGCGAAGACGACCGAAACGACAGCGTAGGCAACGGGGACGACGATGGCGATGCTGCTTGCGAAGGAGAAGACATCATTGTGAGTGACGCCATCACAGGTGGTGAAGGTCAGAGATGGTGACAGTTATAGCAGTGATGGCGGTGGCAGTAGTAGCGGTCTATTGCTTCTTTGCCATTCTTCTTCTTCTGTGTTTGGTTTGGTTCCTTTGTAGTTTTGGTGTTTCGGCTAATTTTGGCAGGAAAGGCTTATGTCTGGAGGCAATTCCAAAAACGACACGCTGTTTTAAATACGTAACGATCACCATTACTTGAATCTGGACCGCCCGCCCTTCAGCACTTTTGGAAAAGTCTACTCTGAATAGAAGAACCCGTGGCGTGGACCTGTAACTTCAGCAATGACTCACTTTCGGTTTGGTTGCTCGAATCAAATTCTTTTTTTTACCTTCATCGGAAACGAATCAAATTCTTTCGACAAACACTAGCAGGTAAATGAATTGAATCAGAACTGAAATAAAAAAATCTTTTAATTGTGGATCTGGTTTTGGTGTGTTACTAAAACCATAATCGGAACCAAAAATCGAAAACTGAAAAATTTTGTAAGTAATTACATATGGGTCAATTTGTAACTATGCCCAGAGGAACCACACTGGAACCGAGACTTGGGTCTATTTACGGTTACAAATCTCGAAGAAACTGGTACGTCAATTATGATTTTGGTTTCCGATAGAAACTGATTCGCAGCCAAAACCGCTGACCTCTGGCAGGTAATCATTGCCAAAACGAGGTTCTAACTATTTAACCCTCAACTTCGAACACCGAAATCAAACGTAATCCAAAGAATCGGAACTGTAATTCAAACTATGAACCGAAAATCATAAAAAAATTAATTAGTGGTTCCGTTCAATTCCGTTTACACCATAGAACCGTGATTCTGAAACCATGGTTAGCAGATCAATTTTCATGTGCATTTTCTTAAATAGCTATACACCGAAACACACTAAATTTTGATTCTTTATACTAATTCTCATATGACTATACACACTAACTTTCATGCTAATTATACATACTAAGAATTCATTGTAGCAATTAAAAAACTAAAAGATTAAGCAGATACTCATTCGTAGCACGTTTTTATAATTTTTTTTTATTTGTTAAAATAACACTTGAATAAACACTCTTAAATGAACTTATAGGCTATATTTGTAATTAATTGACATATAAATATATACAAATATCTATAATATTCAATTCAAGAGTTTCTTCCCTTTAACGTACTCCCTCCGTTCCATTTATATGTTCAAATTTTCCTTTTTGGGTGTTCCATTTATTTGTCCAAATTTTTCAAAATGGTAAGTTTAAGGTGTAGTGGGAAGTGGCAAAAGTCTAAATTGCCCTTGACAGTGATAGATTGTTGAATTAAATAATGGGTGGTTTTTGAGGTGTGGAATTAAATAATGAAAACTTTTTGGGTTAGTGGGGATGCTTTTTGAGTTAGTGGGGAACATAGAGTGACAGTGATGTGACAGTTGTCTGACTGTGTCTGACTTTTTTGAAGGAATTGAATTTTCACAAAATAGACTGATTTTTAAAAACTGTGAGCAAGTTAAATAAACTGTGGCCGAGTTTGTCTGTCGAAAAGTGAATACCGGCCACAAGTAATTAAAGTTGTTAACAACCATAGCACACAGTGGTAAGTAAATGGCCACAATAAATTAAACTTGCTAACAACTATAGCAAACATCAACATTTATAAATGGCCACAACGAATTAAACTTGATAACAACTATAGCACACATAGGTAAATAACTGGCCACAACTGAGTAAACTTGCTAACAACTAGTAGTAATTACTTTTGAAAAATGTTAACAGTGAAAAACCTGGGCACAACTTAAAACATGTGGTCACAACTTTTGCAAGCGCGCGGCCCAAGTTAAATTTTTTGAGAGTTGTGCCCATAAGTTTTACTAAGTGTAGCCACTTTTCATTTAAAGTTGTCTACAAGTATTGAAAGTTGGCCACAACTGTTTTAATCAAGTGGCCACAAGTCTTTAAACTTGTCCACAACTATAGCAGACAGTTGTGAATAACTGCCCATAAGTGGTAATAGTTGTTGCCACATTTAGCAATAGTTGTCCACAAGGATTACAAGTTGCCCATAACAATAAAAAATAACTGCCCACAACTGTTAGTAGTTGTCCACAATTATTGACACTTGATATAGTAGTAGTCCTAGTAATTCCTCAACATTTGAATTGATCATGAAAACATTTGATGATTTTCAATGAAATACTAGGTTAATTGATGAAAATAACAAGTTTGGTTAAGTGTTAGTACGTAATCAAG
>CATIWJ010090510.1:0-14485 GCA_949640765.1 Croton laevigatus | reverse complement strand
GAATCAGATTCTTTAGGTACGATGACTGGTTGTGATGATGAGAATGAGAACAAATTTGACAATAAGTCAAGAATTTATATAAACAAATGAAATGTTTTCCATTTTAGCATCCATTAACACATGTAGGTATTTATCATAGCTACCTACAGGCTAGCAATTAGTGTATTTATAATTTAAACATGGATTCAAGAATTCCATTAGTTTGGCAAATATTCTGAAACTCAGATAAAGATGACTTCCATATAAACTTAAGATTTTCAATCCAATTTGAGTTCTGTTTTCTTACTTGTAGTGATCAAACTTTCATTCCAAAGGTTGGATAAAAGTTTCATTTCATCATGTAATGGGAATGAATAATGCTATTTTGAGTAGTAGTTCAAGAAAATGAAAGTTTTAGTGTATCCAAAAGATTCATAAAGAAGACCATATATACCTTTCTTATTTTTCTCTTATTATTTTAGAATAACTTTAAATTTTACCTTTGTGCCATGCCCACCATATAGAGACACCATTTTAGAAGCTAAAAACACCACCTAGAATTTGACTTCAAATCAAGGAAAATTGCACTTTTGTTTGGAGGGTGGAAAATGGGAGGAAATAAAGCACAAAGAAAATACATTTGGATTATGTTCATATTTCAAACCTAATGAATTTTAGTCAATGTAATCACCAACCCTTTTTTTTCATCCATTTCAATTTTTTATTCTTTCCTATATTACTTTTTATAATATTTGTAGAGGAGAATGTAACATAACGGCTAATAATATAACTGGATCCAATCAAATCGGGATGGCAGTAGCCCAAATAGTTTAAGTATCTCGAACTAAGTTGCCCAGTTTCGAGACTTTTTCATTCCTCATCCCAAAAATGTGTTGTAACTATGTAAAAAAAAAAAATCCAATTTGTAATCGAATTATAAATAACATTATCCAATAAATTATTATCATGTTTAATAACAATCAACAATTGGCCAAGTTATTAAATAACATTCAACAAGTTATTGTAAAAAAAAAAAGTTTGGTCAATTTAAATAAAAAATTACATGAAAACAGTTTTTCAAAAAAAATTAACTGTTGGCTATTGGTAATAATGTCATGGTAAAAATATTTAAGACATTTTATTTTTTCACATTTTATTAAAAAAAATTAAATGGTAAGTTAGAATGCACTTTATTGTAAAGTAATATATATGATCATTACTTGACAGCTCGAGAGTACTTACGAAAATTTCTATTACCTGTTCTATTCCGCCTTTGTTTTTTCCAACTATCGGGACCGCCTTGTCCTATTAAAAAAATTTGATATGTACATGATTTGCTTCATGCTTATAATAATGATGAGTTTTTATATAATTATATTTTTAATTATTTAAAATGATTAAAATAATAAAAATTAATTAAAATAGAGTTAAAATTCCAAATTATCACAAATGAAATTAAAAAATATATAACATATTAATAATATCCTAATAATTAGAAACTGTCCACGAAAATTAAAAGATAATATCCATAAAATTTATAACAGATATATTAAAAAAATTACAACAACATATAAACATAATAAATAAATAAATAAAAATAAAGATTAAACTTATTCCATTTTCAACTATCATCCAACAGAGTAAAATTCTGAATAAGGAAAAAAAAAGTGTATTTAGGGTATAACTATTTTTAATTTAATTTATATTATATGTATATAAATATGTATGAAGGCAGAATAACATAGAAGCAATAGCATGGTTGGCAGAATTTAATTTACTAATCCACAGATGTATATACATATTCATTTTAAAATTTGATTATGTGCAATGAATTTTTACATATAACGCAATTTCCATTACTAGTTATCCTCTTCGCCCAATCTGCAATGGTAATAAAAATTAGTCATTCGCCACACCCATATGGGCAAAATGGGGTGAAGCGGGCTGAGTACCCATGATTACCGATCCCACTGCCATCCTTATAATCAATCCTTAAGTGTGAAAGCTAAACTAAGAATGCAAATGCTCATATCAAGGCCATTTATATTTGTGCTTTTGAAGATATTTTAATATTGAATATGATATTTGTGCAACTTGCCTTCAAAGGCAAGCTAAAAAAAAAATTAAGTTTGATGTTAAGATGTTAACTACCAAACATTATGGCTCACGTACGTTGTTCTAATTAGTTATACCCTACAAAAGAAACCACAAAGCTTATCTTAAATTATACTTTCAAGGATGTGTTCAATAAAACTAACTGTTTAACTGTTTGAATAACGGTTAACTATTTATAGTAGCTGTTTACAAAAACGCTAAAAACTAAAAAATTTAGCCTTTGATAAAACGCTCATTAAACAATTAAAATCTATTTTATCGAATGCTATAAAAAATAATGCTAAAAACTACTCCAAAATCTATTGCCGAATCAATCTAAATCTTTATTATTATTTCCTAATTTTTATTTTTGTTTTTTCAGACTTATTTGGTGAAATAATAATATGTTTAAAAAGATTAATGACTTTCATCATAAAATATTTCAAAAACTAAAACATATAAATTTAAAAATGAAATTTAAAATGGAAAAAGTGCATGTGAATTTCTGAGTGGTGGTTTTGCTTAGCTGTATTTGGTTGAGCAAGTGTCAATTTCAATAGTTTCTTAAATGTGTCGTATTGATGAGCAACATGCCCTACTTTCTGACATTTGCGTGTTGTTTTTGGCCCATTTTTTCTCTTCTCAAAGTCTAGTCTTTGGGGATATAAAGGATTAAAGTGCCCACGTGCTTACGCACGAGATTGCAGCAGTTAATTATGCATACATATATGTATAGTTATCCACAGTAAAACTGAACTGAAATTGAAATAGGAATCACATTAGTAAATTTTTTGTTATAGTATGATTCATATAGTATCGGTTCTTTTTCAATACCGGTTGTTATAGCTAGAACTCATTTCAAACTAATTATCAAATTCATATTAGTAAATACACTCACTACGTAACAGGCAAATAATATTGATATGTAATTAAATACGGTATAGACTATGAATGACGATGGTTGGCAGGTGGTCCGAGCCCTAGTGACTTTAAGGTGCCCTATTACTGAACCAAATGGCTATGCCTCTCGAAAATCTCGTCGAGAGGCATAGCTGCACCCTTTTCCTTTCCCTTTTCAGTGTGTATATATATATATATATATAAAATCCATGGTGATAGCAAGATATAGGTATCTATTAGTGAACAAGGTAATCTAATAACAGGTATTCTATTTTATCAAATTTTAGTGTTTGAATTTAATCCTTATTCATACCCCTCTCCAATAGATATAGATGTAGAGTGTCTTTATAAAAAAAAAAGGTAGCACCTGCTTTAAGAAAAAAGGATTTTCTATTAGACAGAATGGTTAGGTGGTATTGGTGGGAATGATTAGTAACCTCTACCAAGTTAGATAAATAAAGAAGAGCTAAACATAATTAAAGTGAGAGCTAAAAAAGGAAAAAAATTTGTTTGTACATACATGTTATTATTATTGCAAGATGTGACTGAATACTATTTTTGACAAACAACATTCTGATACATATATGTTAATTGCCAATAAAAATGGGACTTCCCAATTTAATTAGGTTTTAATAATACATTTTTCCCAAAGATTTTCTTGTCTCTTATGTAAATATATTCATTTCTTTTTTCCTAAAAAAATTAAATCAAATTTCTCTGCCATTTTTATATTTTTACTAATGTTGTAAAGAAAATTTGTCACTTTTTATATTAGTGGAGGGAAAATAATAGTATACTATGTTCTTTTGTTATCCTAATTTACTTCATATATACTTTTTGATGAGTTCCAAATTATGTTTGGACCATTGGTCTATCAAAAATAACAAATCTTGAGTAGTTTTTATGTTGCTGTAGTGGATTACTACCATGTTTCTTCTATTTTTATATTATTTTATTATGTATTTATATTTATTATTCTATTTTGGCTCTCATAAATATAAGATGGTTATTGACTTTTGATGGATATTTCTTATCTTTAGGTACAAGTAACAATATTCTACTCTTGTAATGCAGTCTATTTTACTAATTTTTAATTGCTATATCTCTTTCCAAATATTAATTGTGTATTAAATTTTAAAAAATGATTTAATTTTTTTTAAATAAAAATGGAGTGTCACATCTCGACCGTCGAAAACTTATCGGAATAACAGAGTTGCAATTTAGGTGGTAAAATTGAGAATAAATATAGATTTGAAGTCTAGAAAGTAACCTTGGGTTAAATATGTGTGTGTTAAAATAATAATAAATAATAAATAAATAAATGAATAAAAATGAAAAATGAATGAAGAAGGAGGGGGACACGTAGATAGTAGCAAAATGAAACAAATGGAGGACAAATGGATGTTAAGAAATGAAAGTTGTGGGCAGCAATATGTGTATGGTATAAAAGGATATTGAACAGTAAAAAGATAGAGAAAACACAAAGGAAGCAGAGGGGGAAAAAACTAAGAAAAAGGAAGAAGAAAATTTAAATTAGGATATTTTGATTTCCCTATTAAATTCATGAACAAACCTTAGAAATTAACTCCTGGGAGCATGCTGATCGGTTTCATCGTGAGAAACGTCTCGACCGGTCACTGGAAGGTAGAGTTACAGTCAGACTACCCATCGATTTAGTGGGTAACCCGTGACATTTCAAAGCTCTTTCCAGGAGCTTCGGCCACTGTCCGTCGGCTCTGAGATCGGAAAAGGACCGGCGACACTGAAAGAAAAAGATCAGTGTTCGGCTCGCTGCCTGTCATTGTTGGAAACGTTAATGGGCTAACCGAGTAATCGGGTCCTGAAATCCGACACAGGAGGAAGCGGGTAAGGAAGAAGGTCAAAATGCACGAGGAGCCTGCGTTTCAACCAAAACGACGGGCGCCTTAACTCTGAATTATTACAGCATGACCCTCTGAAGTTTCCTTAGTTTGTAGTTTTGCCCTTCCTCATTGCTAGGCCTGGACTAAAGGAAAAAGAGGAGGAACCAAGAATTTTCAGAGAATTAGCTATTAGCAAATATAATCAGGTTGGGTACTTTACTTATTTGATTGTGTTGGATACTCAGACGTGCGTCCGAGTAATATTTTTGAATTTTATTGATTTAATTGCTTGTGATATTTTTATTAATTATATTGGAATATTAATATTGCATTAAAGAATTTATTAGTTAGCAAAATAATAAGTGAATTATAATAAATGTGAAATTAACATTAAGAGTTGGAACTAAATTATAATTTATTAAGATTAAATACAAGCTCTATTGAGTATCGGGTCAGAACTGATAATGGTAGGGGTATGATATCATACTAGCGGCTGCATAATCAAAGGACCGATCTCCATATCTCAATGGGACGATGCCCAAAATAAATCAAAGGGCCGATGTCCATATATTAAAGGATCGATGCCCAAACCATTCAAGGACCAATGTCCATTTGTCTTACCTTTATTAGCCTACCAAAATACTTTGTAGAGCAACAACAGTATTAATAAATAAGTAACAATGAATTTATGATCAAAAGTTCGGTAAATATAGAAAATGAAGTCAGACAGTAAATAAAAGTATAACTTATCAGCAAATAAATTATTATAAAAGCAAATAAGGTTTGTTGTGAACAAATGGATTTGAGTTTCTTATTTTTGTTTTAAATTTGTGTCAAATAAATAAAGTTCCCACTGAACAAAAATACTCAGCGAGTTATGTACTGTAACTCGCAGATTAATGAGTGGATTAGCAGGAGTTAGAAGATCTACTGTTCATCATTAGAAGTCTAATAAGAGGTGAATTTTTGGGTTTTTGGTACTATGAATTATTTTGTGTGTGTGTATATATATGCGGTTAGTTTGTCATGTATAAAATTAGACTATTATGAATATAATGTAAATTAAGTAGTTGGCCCATGAACACTATAAGTATAGTGATGATACATAAATAAATATTTTGTTTAAAATAGTTAATTTAGTTATTATAATTATTAGAAAGTGACATTCCGTTGCAGTTTTCTATAAATCGGAATGGAGTGTTACATGGAGAATATAAGTATTTTTGGATAAAAAATAATTCAAATGATTAAAAATATATATAATTAGCTGATAAGATTTTTTTTAGCGTTTCATACACAACCTATAAATGAGAATTTCAATGAATTATAATTATAAACAGGACAGACTCAACCCCTTTTGAAAGGGGATCCAGACCCTTACAACTTTTAAATTTTTTAAATGATCTTAAATTTTCACTTTTTTAATATATAAATAATTATAAGGCACTCACATAATATAACTCATTCAATCTTTTGAACTTGTGTTAATTCACTTATTATAAATGAATGAAATTAATAAATTCGTACAAATTTAACAAAATTTTATTTGCATAAGAACTAACTTTTTAATCACGTCCGATACATGTACATACTTGTTTCATATATATATTTTTATCAAACAATTGACTTTATATTATTTTATTTTAAAATTTATGCATACTATTTTAAATTACTTTTAATGAGTTATATACAACTTTGGTATGAATTTAATATTTATTATGATCATTATATTTATCAAAATAAATTATAAAAAATATTGAACTATATTTGATAAATTTAAGAAAATACTTTTTATTTGCACTTTCTGTTGTTATCACTTTCTTTAAGTATGCATTTCACTCAAAAAAAATTATAAAAATTTACTATTTTTAAGAGTACTACTATTTATTAGTTGCTAAAGAATTCTGAATATATTTTTTATTTTTTTTAGGAACCATTATAAATAAAATAGTTTATTTCGGCCTCCAATCATCTTAAAAAAAAAACCATAAAAAATGTATAAATCTATTTTTGAACAAAAAAAATAATATTATTATTTCAAACACATAAGAAAATACTAAATCACAATGTGTTAGAGAATTTTATTTTTCTAAGTGTTTTATTACTAAATTCCTTTAATGAAGTTTGAATCAATCTAATAAAATTATTGTTACTATTATTAATTTTTTAATTAAATAGAATTATTAAAAATAATTATTATAATAATTAATGATATAACATATATTATTTAATTTTAAATACTAAATATTAATCAAATTCTTAATTAAGAATTAAAAAATATTATTTATAATTCAATATAATTATTGTACTAATGAAATATAATTTATATTATTTAATTTTAAATAATCTAGTTAATTAAAAATAATAAAAAAATAATTTATTTCATGAACTTAAAATGTAATCAATGAAATTCAAAATTAAAAAGATAATTTAATTAATTAAATTTATATTTAAGGAAAGTAAATTACAAATTTTAATAGAGGAATTTTGGGTAGAAATGTTCCCACTAATTCACTCATTCGTAGGTAGTATAGATGATTATTTTTGCAAATTTTGGTTCCAATATCTAAATATAATTTTTCATTCATTAATTTTAAAAAAAATAATTTCTACAGTGTTTTAATATATTTATTTTTTTCAAAGATATAGAGGGGTAGGGCATGCATAAATAGAAGACAAACTATCAATTCTCTGAGTAATATAATACTCTATAATTTGGAGATTTGCAAAGAGACACATAAGCATATGGTATTTGCCATGTCATAAATTCAATATCTTATTTAGACTCATGCAATGTGACGATTTTAGAAAATATTTTTAAAAATAAAAGAGAAAGGTCCACATTGCTTTAATCATAATTTTAGTAAGAAAACACCAACCGTAGAAAAATAATTATTATTTATTCAATTTTTGATGTATGGTAGTTGGGATTTTCCCATGCTTTCTCTGGAAACAAGCATGTTGGGTGAGATTTTTTTTTTAAATAATTAAAAAAATATATAATGTGACACTCTATATTTTTTTTGTGAGAAATTGTTTTCGGCCAGTCCAAAATTGGCTTTTGCCTGACGTGGCATATGAAGGGGAACTATAATATAATATTTTGTAGATTTTTTTTAAAGGGTATTGGGTTCCATCTATTATTATTGTCAATTGTATAATGTATTTGAAATTTAATCTATGATTAAAGGATTTGACTTTTATGTATAAATTCTATACATTGGCCTTATTTAAATTCTCTTTCTCTCAATTGTTTGAAATAATAAGTTCAACTGCAAAACAAAAAGTATAAATAATAGATTATTATTACGGAATTTGTTAACACCTTATCTTATATAAAATAGTGGTTGGAGCCAGAAGAGGTAGTAAAATCTTTATTCTCGAATCTTAACGGATTGAATTTGAATCCTCTTATCCACGTCTAATTGCGTAAGTTTATAATTATGTTTTAAAAATAAATAAATAAATCTTATACAGATTAAATTTTTAATCATCATTTACATAGATTAGCTATTATAGTCCTCGTTTGAGCATAGAACACTTATTATCCAAAACCTCAACCATATTGATAGGTTTTCTAGTTCTATAAGTATTAACTGTTTTTATAACGTATTTTTATTCTGGTATAATTATGTAAGAAAAACTAATCAATTTTTATTTAGGGTAATGCTAGTTGTCTCAAACTGAGACGTCTCAATTGGGATAAAAAAGGAAATAAAAAATAAATAAAATAAATAAATTATTATCTATTATTATATATTACTAAATTTAGATTTTCCCTAAACTAACCTTTTATGCTATTTTATATATTAGAAGTGTTTTAATCGTTTTTGCGTCAAAAACACCTTGGTCAGATTCATTATCAGCCTAAAATGAAAATTATCAAAACATTAACAATCCAGATTGTTAAATTTTGAAGGAAATTTTAATTTGACTTATATCAAACTGACAATTCCTAGATCATGTTTACTCATGACCTAACAATGCAAGTAAATTAATCTTCTAAGGCAACTAACATAAAATGCAATAATTTAACTTGTCAAGATATTCCAAATACAAATCCAAAAGTAAAGAGATAAAAAATACCATGTCAATTTGTTCTATAACCAATTTAAAATTCCAATCCAATGAAATTAACATCAATTTCTGCTGACATTCTATTTCTCAGAAATCAAACAGAATCTCTTTAAAAAAAAAAAAGTTAAAAAGAAAAAAGTTTCTACTTTCTGTTTTCAAAAACCAAGACGCAGCGTTGCACTGCTTTCTATCCTTAGTCAAATTGTTGTGTTTCAGCACAGCCATTTCCTTTCACTTTCCAAATCGGTGCATTTCATGCCCAAAGACTTCCTTCCAAACTATGCGTTTTACAACCTCAATCTCAATCTTCAAATCACATTGTCCCTTAGTCCAAAACAGTGTGGCTCATCTCTCCAATTCAATTCAGAAACGCAGCCCCTTCTATTTTATCCTAATCGCTGCGTTTTGCAGCTTTCTTGATTCAATCAAAATGAAATTGGGAGGATATACAACCTTGGAAGCCATAGAATCATACCCAACAAAGAAGACGCAACAAAAGTGCAGAAATAAAAAAAAACAAAGAACAATACCTCTTTTTCGAAGAATTCCCTTTTCGTCAATCCAAATTGACGAGTAATGATGCGTTTAAGAAAGAGACATGGAAGAAAGAGAGAAGCGGAAGAAAGAATAGAACAACACGTAAGAAACAATTTCAATATGTTATCAATGTGCCATACAGTGATTACATATGCCTGCATCTTGAAGAATGGAATGGAGAAAATTATATCAGAGAAGATAAACTTGGAGATGTCGCCGGAAATTCTTTGGCAAAACTAAAAACGAGTTGGATATTTTTGATTGTTAAGATGAATTGAATTGTGGGATTTGGAAAAAAGTTTGAGGGGAGGGTAGAGAAGTAAATATGTTTTTTTATATTTAATTATATTAATTATTAAATAAATAATATTATTAAAAATAGTAAAATATCCCTACTAAAACGTCTCAGACTGAGACAAATATATTTATTGTTTTATTTATTATCATTTAGCAATGAATAACTACACATTATATTTTTCTAAATTGAATTATTGAAATGATTATATCCAACACACAAAAATTTCATTGCTTATCTAAGAATAAATTTTTAATATTCCAGATATTTGGGAGAATTACTTTTTGGAATTTCCCAAGCTTTTTAAAACAAATAAGGAAAATTATAAACTTGTCCTGAGTTTTGTTGAAATATATTATTTTGTTGATCTAATTTTAAGGATAGATTCTTTTATCTTTTATATTTTGATTTTGTCATTCTATTAAAATAATATCATATTTTCCATCAATTTCCTGACTACTTACAATATTGAGCATCTCCAATGCAAATGTGAATTACTTTAATCTACTTATCATATTATGAATTTTTTAAAAAAACATTAGTATTATTAGCATTTAAGATGTGAAGCTGACGTGGACTAGACATTGTCTAATTCACCTTCTATTTTAAACGGTTTTCTAGATAATTTGTAGAATGGTGAATTGTGATTGGTTTCAAATAAAATTATAAATTTAAGAAGTACAAAAAATAATAAAATAAAAAATGGTACATTGGAGATAAAATATTTAAATTGAAGACATTTATCCATATTACTCGTTCACACCTTCTATTTTATAGGAAATATAACCAATAAAAAGTGTGGCATTAAAAATACTCTACATAGGAGTTATCGATCATTCTACAATAATGTGTAGCTTTATTTCTCGTAGGTGCCAAATTGATTGCCAAATTGAATTATTTCAGATAAGGATGATAATTAGTTTAATAAAATCAAATTGTATAGACAAAAGAGTCCAATTTTTTAAATTAAAATTAAAAAGACAAAACAATATATTTTACTAAATTTCTAAAACAATTCTATAATTTTCTCAAATAAATATAAAATGTCTTTTAGTGGAAAAAATATACTATATATTAATTTAAAATGGTTTGCCACATGGATAAATGAAAACCGTGAGCAGCAAGAAGAAAATAAAAAGAAACGGACCCGTGGGTGTCCTCTGCTTATTGTCTGTAAATGCACGTGTAAATATCACATCTCTAATCCATTGGCTAAATATACAAATTTACTCCCCTACTTTATAATTTTTACCCAATATAAGTTTAAATTTTGTGAGTGATCATTTATATACTTGAATTTACACAAATAGTTTAGTAGATACTTAAATTTGTATATGAATAATCATTTATAGACATTTGAACTTCTATATATCTGAATAAACTCGCATTTTATCATAAGTCTTTTTCTCTTGAAAAAGATGTTTAATAAGTCATTTGTGTAAAATTTAAATGTCTAATAAGTCATTCGTATGAGTTCATATGTCTAATAAGTCACTTTATTCTATTAAGAAAAATATATAAAGTTCAAGGATGAAATTATGTATTTGGCCTTTTTCCATTTGGCAATTTTAGTTTCATAGGAAGGAAGGATTATAATACATTCTTACTTCACTCTATTTAATTTTACACAAATTACCTATTAAATTATACTAGAAACAACACAAAATATAAAATAATTTTACATTCCTATATATATGGATCAGAATTGAAATTCAATTGCAAATGAATTCAACATATTTAAAATAATTAATTTACAATGAATCATTCATTGATCGATATAAATATCCTACATCCAGCTGCTTGGCAAATCCATGTATTCAGTCCCAACCCACACGCTTGATCTTATCGTTGGGAACGCCAAACCTAGTCCCTATGATATCACCAAAATCCATTAATTTCCAATCACCAAACACAATCAACTCTGCCTTCAAACCTCACAATACCACATTTAAACCAATCCTTCGAGGCCTAGTTTCTTCAATGCTTGGCTTGATCAGTACAGCAGCCCATTGGCTAGTCTTTGGGATTTTCCATTACAAATTCATGCTACTAACGTAATTATCGTGGTATGAATTATGAGAGTATTGGGCCAATAACAATTATTTTTATAACTATAATTTAATATATGAAAACTAATAACAATCAACTATTAAATGTAGACATTATTTAGAAGACTCACTAGAAATAGAAGGTGAGTTAGACTATGCCAAGTTTACATAAATTTTACATTCTAAATGAATATTGGCATTGGAGATGTTTTTTTTTAAATCTTCAATTTTTTTTATGTAGTGAATTGATTAAAACAATTTACATTAGTATTGGAGATGATCAATAAATAAATATATATATATATATATATTTTTTTTTTTATGAAAATAGACTAGTCACATTAAAAAATCTTTTCATTCCTATCAATGTACTTTATTAAAAATGGAATTAAAATTTAAATATTTCACTAAAATAAACTAAAATTTGGGGATTGTAATAAAATTTCAATATTTTATCGTGATACAAACACAATCCAAAATTGTAGTTCAATAAACCTAATTGGGTTTACTTTTCTAATTAAAAAAATTGAGTTTGCTGAATTTAATTTTATGTGTAGTTTTATTCTTATATGAAAAAAAAAAAAACTAAAACCGTTAATTAATAGTTCAAACACTTTTATCAAATAAAAAATAAGTTCTATGTAAAATGTAGAACACGATCAAGTTGTCTTCTCCTTCCCAACAATCCCTCCCCTCCCAAATTACATATTGGGATATTATAAAAAAAATCTCTAAGTTTTCATTATAATAGTATTTTCCTTCCTGTATTTATTTTTTCGAATTAAAAACTCCCTGTTTTATTTTTTAGTCAATATTTTCCTCATTATGTGTATTTTTTCCATTAAAATAATGATTCAATGACTAAAATGTAATTTTTACGGGCATTTTAAAAAAAACTCAAAAAATAAAGGATTGTTTTGAAAATTTGGACCGTCATCAACCCAAAACCACAACAGCTGGCACCGCCACCACTGTCGCCACCCCTACCGCCATTACCATCACCATCACACAGCTTCTTCGGTCACCGAAAACGATATTATCCGACGGCAAGATCGACACCAAACAAAAGCTCGTAGTGGGGAATTCAAATCTATGCTCATACTAGCCGTCGGACCACTGGAGGCGCCGGAAATGGCGTTGGCAGCAGCTCGGTCTTCAACCTTTCCGTCGTGATCTCTCTTTCTCTCTCTCCATCCATCTCTCTGTTTCAAATGTCGAAGATGAGAAAGACAAAGGAGTAAGAGAGGAAGGTGGTGGCAACGGTGGTGATGGGCTGGCGGAGATTTGCAGTCGACGGTTGTGATGGGCTGGCGGAGGTTGGCAGTGGTTGAAGAAGAAGGTTGAAGGTTGAAGAAGAAGTAAAAATTCAAAAAAGTCCTTCATTTTTTATGTTCTTCAAAACGGCCCGAAACTTACATTTTAGTACTTTAATCATTATTTTAACAGAAAAAATAGACAAAAAGAGAAAAATATTGACTAAAAAATAAAACAGGGAGTTTTTAGTTCGAAAAAATAAAAACAAGGAGAAAAATGCTATTATAGTGAAAACTTATGAACTTTTTTTTTTATAATATCCCTTATATATTTTTACTTTTTGCAAAAAAAATGTACATTTTTGTTTTTACGTATGGTAAAAGAAATAATAATAATAAAAAAAACCATAGGATAAAGAGTAATTCTTTTTCAATCATGATAGCTACTAAAAATAAAAATCCTAATATGTTTCAAATTTATCTTAACATAATCCAATTATAATTATAATTAATAATCCTAATACGTTTTCAAATTTATCAAAACATAATCCAATAATAATTATAATTTATACATTTTAAAAATAATACACTATTTAAAATATATTAAAAAATTATGTGAGTATTTTTTTAAAATTTTAAAGAGATAAATTAAATTAATTTTATAAATAAAATATACATTAATCTGTACAGGACGTGTACTAGTAGTGGAGTATAATTATCTAAAATTTATCCAGTATTATCCCAAAATTTATCCAGTATTATCCCAAAATTCTAGATTTTTTTTATTATCTGATTTATTTATTGAATAAAAATTTTATTTTATTTTAATTAGTATTAACCTCCATTTCTTCTTCTATAAATACCGCCTTCCTCAGTGCTTCTCGTCTCTCCAAATCTATTCATTAGCTTTCTCTTCTCTGTCTAAACGGTCTTCTTATTTTCTCTCTCTAACTCAGCCCCAAAATCATCATCTTTTTCTTCCAATGGCTTCTTCAGTTCCCAATGGTAGTTCCGACAAATCTCTTATCGTTAGCTTCGGTGAGATGCTGATCGACTTTGTTCCAACAGTTTCCGGTGTCTCCCTCGCCGAGGCACCTGGTTTCTTGAAGGCACCCGGTGGTGCTCCAGCCAACGTCGCGATCGCGGTCGCTAGACTTGGTGGCAAAGCTGCTTTCGTCGGCAAACTTGGTGACGACGAGTTTGGTCACATGCTCGCCGGGATCTTGAAGGTAAACGCTGTCAACGGCGACGGTATTAACTTTGACAAGGGCGCAAGAACTGCTTTGGCTTTCGTTACTTTACGCGCCGACGGAGAGCGTGAGTTCATGTTTTACAGGAATCCTAGCGCTGATATGCTCTTGAAACCTGAAGAGCTCAACCTGGAAGTCATTAGATCTGTAAGTAAATTAGCGATTTTCTTTTATTCGTTAATCTTGATTT